>MNPL01003525.1:0-13861 GCA_002081605.1 Tropilaelaps mercedesae | reverse complement strand
CTTCTAGACGTTACTATAGATTAAAGAAGGGACTCACGTCATCTTGTATATTTTGGTCTTTCCCAAACTGGAATTTTATGGCTAGTTGAAACTAAAACCGTCAAAGAAAAACCAACTACGAAGCGAAACAAACATTTATCAACTCCCTCTTTCTCTCTCTCTCTCTCTCTATATATATGTATATATATGTATATGTAGAATAGAGAGTAAAATATATGACTTGGAAGGCAATGATAGACTAGGATCAGAACATAATGATAGCAAACGGAATCGCAGATTACTCCGTTGAAGTAATGCAGTCGACTACTCCTTTCTACTGACCACACAGGAAAGGCGGAATTATATCTTTCTTTATTTTTCTTCAAGATATTGTCTCTCCTTGCGTGTACCCCGTCTTACCTCTTGTTCATGGTATTATTGTCGTGTGTTTGTGTTAAACCGGGTGTAACATGGGATTCAATGTGAGTATGAGGTTGAGGATACCTTCGAGAGTTTTGAACTTCAGTTTTCATTATTGTTAGTGTCAGTGGCAATCTCCAATGTCATATTCGGCAGCCGTAACAAAATAAGTAAATATAAATGTTTGTTGTTTTACCTAACGAAGTTGATGTTTTGGTCTTTAACGTTGAATAAATTAGCCGCATAGATGACTTGCGGAGAATGTAGGCAATGTTTTCATGATTTGCCAACATTCGATTTGAATTAGGCATATACAGAAACAACGCGTACTTCTAAAGGCTGGTCACTTCTTTCGCTGTTGCGACAAGTGTCCAAACTGGTTTTCTTCTTCTTCGAGGTTCACCCGTTGATTTATAACAATTCTCATAGACTGGTGGAGGTCGCTTTCTTAATGATTGGACGTTACTGGGCTGGTTGCTTAAGGCGAAATCCCCCATTTATGAAAAAACTTTCTCAACAAAGCTAACGGAACACAGAAAATCGGGAGTTCTTCAAAGGCCCTGTTTATCCTTACTGGTAGCAGATAAAAGACTAGAAAATGGACTGAGTTCGAGGCCACGCAACATGGCAGCTAGTTGAAAAAGAAGTTACCGCTATTTCTATTGATATGATACAAGAAAGAAGCAGCAGTAGTTAATTCTACACTAATAACACAATCTATAATTGGCTGGAGGAACCTAAGTTTAGTGCCTGTTAAGGAAGACAGACAAACTATCTTTGGACACGAGCCTGTTTATACGAAGCTATGCAAGTGCATACATTTGCATGCGTTTTATGTCGCCTTTTTTACTAATAGGTGGAGCAATAACAATAGTCATGTTTACTAGTAAATACAGGTTGGATAAGATGTCAAGGAAAAGCCACAAGCAGGACGAAGAAAATCTCAATTGCTTATCGGTAGGAGTACATTATATAAAAGCGTGTTTACATAGCTAGAATTACACCAAAAATTTGAGCTTACCTTTGGCTCTAGTACACATCATTTAGTGCAAAGATAAGCAACGATAAGCAGTATATTGTCCAGCCTAAGGTATATTGATAGCGATACCGGCGACGTGTTTTATTTCAGCAAATTTTGCTTAACGTTGTTTCTGAACGAGGGAAGTGAGCCATTGGCCTGTCGGTTAGCTGGTCACATAGGTTTATGCGTAAAACACTTATACGCAAAGTATAGATAGCCTATCTGCCTACTCGCGACGGAAAAAACACGCAATTTTACCTGGGCACGTGACTATTTTAGTGGGTGTCTTGGGCAACATTAGTAAAGGCGCAGTAACTGCCCCGTCGAATGTATGGCTCAAATATAAACTCGCCGTCTACCTATTTTTTTGGGGGACTAGATTACCTCGATGGATTATTTCCGTACGATGCGAGCAGGTACGTCCCACATTTTGAGATGTGCTAGATACTGTAGAATATACGCTGCCTTTTGTAATGGTAAGAGGTAGGATTTATCAACGCTTTTTCCTTAGTGTTATTTCAGTGACAGGAGCGTAAACGCAAATTATAGTATTAATGATGACACGATTAACGGATTTGGCAGGCCAGTAGATCTATGCGTTTTACGTATTATTTAAAGCTAACAATGTACTGCGCTTTAAACGAAATTCTTTTTATAGCGTCAGAGATTTGTTTTCAAATTTCTTCCTGTTTGCCAAGTTAATGCCCAAAAAATGCGTCAGAGACTGAGCCAGTTTGATACACATTCTAGGCGTAAGAGCCAGTTTTAAGGGAAATATAAAGAGTCGCGCACTTTGTAATACATTTTTTCAAGAGGTATATCAGACCGTGCTATTTTCGCTTTAAAGGCTCTACTTACCCAGTCACTGTGTTCACACAACTATTTTCAGTAAAAATACTATTGTCTTTTTCGGCTCCATAACATGGGAAATTAACTCAGTGCGACTGTGCAAGTGTGAAGCTGAAGCTTAAAAACTCGTCCAGCTTAGAACTGATCGCTTGGCTCATCTCAATCTAACCCTCAAACTAGAATTGTTACTCTAACATCTTTTAGTAGGTTCAAATTGTTCCCTTAGAATCGCGATAAAACTCATCTCAAGGACCATCATGAAGTTTCGTTGCGAGGTTGTTGTTCGAAAATGACGGACATTACAGCAATAATCTCTAAAGGCGCTTGAAGTGGGTTCACACAATTATATCACTACTTCATGCTGCACAATTATGTGATAGCCAAGTTGAATCAATTCATGTAAATTTTACAATGGCTTAAAGAGCTTGTGAATACCAAAGCGCTTTCACTTTCGTACAACTGTTTTGCTCATTATACCGTAATCACGAAAGCATCTTCTGCTATCTTGCGCGCAAAAAACACCTGTTAAGGCTAGAAAAAAGTGATCAAGTGGCTGAGTCGGTAGTGAACAAATCCACTCCTTTGTGGAGAATAAGCTCTGATGCTGCTCGAGTAATATGACCTGCATATCTGAGACCTGCAAGTTGAGGAGCTAGAGTTCGGATCGTACTCTGTCAAGTTTAGAAATTCTTACACAATACTGATTCTACATATTGTATAAATGTTTTGTGTTGTATTTTATAAATTTGCGTTGTAAACTCTACGCGGATTGTACCTTACTACTTATGCGATAACCCGTTTTCACCGAAACGAACGTTTATATCCCACTTATTTTTTGTATTTCCACAGCGTTTGGCTTTAACTCTGGTATCCCATCAAATTTAGAAGTGTAACTCAACGCAAAAATCGAGCTGTTCTTCTCTGCTTGTACTAGCATAGCCGTGCAATCTATACCTGCATAGTTCCTATTATTCTACGAAAATTCACCTTTGTATTCAAAAGTCCCTCGTGTGGACTTCTCCGGTCGATCGTAACGGTATGGTCCCCTGTGGCAGTGTAATTGGTTGCTATTTGATGCTCCCAGATCGCTAAACGGAATAGACAGACTGAATCGTCTTGTTATCCTTTAGTGTACCTCTGTGGCAGAAGGTGTCCCTCTGTCTCACGCTTTAACCTTAATAGTAAGATACCGAAATGTACGGACAATTCAATTGAATCGACCGCTAGGCTGATCACCCTTGCTTCCCAATTGCAGTTTGTAACTATTATGAATGCAAGGTTTCATTCAGTAAGGCTACTCAGAAGCAGCTACTTTACCAATGAATGAACGACCATTATTGACTATTATTTCGAATAAACGCCTTTCTATTTTCCTTTGTTAAGAATTGCTTGATTTAGGTAACATAGAACACAATTATTTCTAATGTATCAACCCATTACGCTTGGGAGCCGGTAAAACAATGTGTTTAGGCAGTCTGTAATTAATAATATCATGCTTCCCTGAGATTCGACATATATTTATCTGAACGTGTTAGCGTATTTCCACTCCTTTTAGTGCCATTTCCAAAATAACGCAAGTTAAATATCTCATGCACACTGGATTATATACTACTGTTAAATTCTACTCGAAAATACAAATATGAAAAATAATTATAGTTGATACCAAATATAAACCAAAAGTAAAATGAAGGCTACAAGAAAGAATGATTAAAAAGTCTTAACTCAGCCGATTTTATAAATTTTGATAACACAGAAGCAACTTTTGGATGATCTTTATTCTTATTCTCGTATAAGTTGCTACTTTTTGCAAATAAAAAAATGAAGTCAGGACTACACGGAACACTGCAACACTTGCTTGTTAAGCGACACCCTCGGATATATACAGTGAGCTTGTTATTGAGTTAGGCACCTGATCCTTTGAAGGTCTTTTAATCGAAATGTTTCTCGGCTCGTACAAATAGCCCAAATTTCTCTATCTCCACAATTTTGTGGTTTTGGTGGTTTTTGATGTTCTATCCTCTAGTTTTCACCAAATTAGGTTTTTGCAAAATTTTTGCATTTGTGTACAGCATGTTCAATGGACTCTTCCTGGCCACGGCACATTTATCATTTGGTGTGCATCCCTTATTATATTTGGGCTTGATGACATTTGTGTTGAACGTATTCTTTTAATAAATGCCAGTAAAACAAATTACCCTGCACCGATATCATGCTTCACGCATATAGTGACTTTTATAAAATCTTACAAGTAGAAAGTAAAGGATGTGGCTTTGTCAATTTAAAAAAAGTGTAACCGTGCGAGCAGTGACATTTAGGCGCATGTTTATACCGTCCATGAGCAAACATTATTCTCCTATCTAGGTTGAATAGTAAGCTTTCTTACATTATTTCTGGTAGCACATAAGGGGAAACACGGTATTGGTTACCAAAAAACATAAATGAAGCTTGCGTGACACGTGTATGTTCCAACGAAAACAGAATAGCTTAAATAAAGTTAATTCTTGTTAAATCAATTAATGTTGAATAAATTATGGTAAATAAAGAACTTCTGTACATATGAATTTAAGTGTAAGCAAGTGGCAAAGTGTGATAATTCCAACTATCAGAGTACTGAGTAAGTGCTGGTTACAAAGAGGTGCCAAATGATTCCATCCTTTCTGTGTGTAGGTTCTTTGTATGTGTCCCAGACTAGGTCATTCTAGATACTTTTTTAAGCATAGTCTTTAGAAGCCTACTAATACGAATGCAACACCACAAAAGTGGATTTTGCGACAGCCAACATGTAGATATGTAAAGTCTTTAGATGTCATGTGCATATCCATGGATGGAGTTAGCGTTGTGCCTGGTTCTTTGTATACCGCGCTACGTTTACGTATTGGAAAGAGTTGTGAATGATTTTTTTTGTTAGATAAGGCCCAGGAGAAAGATCGGAGATGCGATACTGGGCTCACCTATATTCCATGTTCGTTTACAGCCGTACACTGGAAAACCTTTATTATGGCTTTAGCTGGAGAATTTATGAATTCTCGTTATGGACATATTAATGCAAAATTGATTAAAAGGAAGTAATATTTTGTTTACATGCAAAAATATTCTAATGTGGCAGATGTGCAATTTTAAGCCACTAAATGAGGTATATTGTAGCAAAAGTTCTCGTTAAAATACCAAACATATAATGTTATGAATATCCCATGCGCGGCGGATTGTTTGATGTCGAATATGTAAAAAACACTGAAGCGGAGTTGCCGTTTACATTATAGAATTTATCACAATTTTTCAGAGTGGAGGCTTCGGCTTGTGTTCATTTTAGCAATCAGACGTTAAGAATGCCTAAATGCTGCATGAAATTGGCGACGTTTAAGCATTCTTGAGCCAGTGTGATGTCTCTATATACATACTCATATTTGTCCGGCAGCTGTTAGACCTGACGGAAAGATCCAACACAGGTCATCTAAGCTACACCATCCAAATATAATCCGCGATGTAACATGCGTACATGGCTAATATATATGCATACACACTGGTCGTGTCACCTGAAAGCCTATTAGTTGTCAAGGTCGGCCACTTACCGCACGCATGGTCGAAGCAGAACAACCCAAAGCCCGGCTATTGCGAAACTTCTTGGCGATGACGAACGATGTAGAACATACGTTATGCCTCCTTGAAATGTAGCACAAGATACACTAAACTTTAAGTACCCTTCACATTTTGAAGACAAGGCTGCACGTGCAACACGATTGTTCGATATATAAAAGATAGGAATAGCTAAGAAAAACAAGCTCCGCTCGCTTTGCAACTGCCGCATCACGTTGGTGTGTTAAAGACGAAAATGCCAGACTCTTTTAATGCCAGTGGCTCTTGGCTCTAGTTACACCATTGAGGGCGCGAGCCAACGTTATAATGAGTCACGTCTCTAGACTTTCCACCCGCCAGCCATTCAAGTGAATTATTCTGAACAGTGGGTACCACTCGCTCTGTTATCGGAAACCGTCTAGTCCTTTGGCCGGGGTGGTTTGCAACAGACCTGGCAGAGCCGATTTACGCGCTCGTTCTGAAAATAGGGTTACCAAAATATAGTAAATTGAGACAGGCGGAGTGTAAACCGAGAAATAATCGAATTCGTATCCATCAATAAGTTCGTCGAGGCCGTTTCAGTAAATGTCCCAATTGGGAGTTCACCAGATACTGTTATATCAAAGAAGTCGATGATTGTAGAAGAAATGCTGCTGAGATGATGACAGAATAAAATAATGCACAACAGACATACATTGCGGAGTTTATTTCTTATAAAGTATTATAGTTCTAATAAACGGTGCCTTATATAATATTTGATATTATTATATAATTTAGATAAAATACGTTGCTTAATTTCGGTTAATATATGGACATAAAATCATTTGGCATTTTGCTTATTCATAACAACTGCCATTAAGTAGAAGGAAAATTGTAAATGAACTCTTTTTGTTTGTCATTGTTGTTCTAAGCATAAAAAACCCATTTTCTAGACTACAGGTGTTTCTTCGAGATCGTCATGACCCAGTGATCTAATACATACCGAAATCATGACTTCCGTATGCCCTGAGTCACTAAAAGTATCTCGTTTGGAGCTCTGGTTGCTGGCTTAGGGCTAGAGAAAGAGACCACTCAGGTAAGTATTATAGTTTGATATTACTTTTGCAACGATAAGGTCATTTCCGATGTTTGTATCACCCCTCCATTCCTTTCCCGTTGTTTTTATCTATGAACTCCTTCCACACTTTCCGACACAGGCAGACTATAATATTTTGGAATGGCCTACTTTAGTGTAAAAAACAATTTGCTGTTAGGATTCGAGTTCAGTGCCTAAAGCCGTAAATACCGTCAACAGAGCCAAATTCTACAACTTTGAATACAATTTAGCACTTGCAAGCTGCCTGACTAAACCACATTTCTAAAGAGGCAAAAATCTTAGAAATGTTAGTGATAATGCGATTTTCCACATGTGATTTATTATTTAGGAATTCTTGTAGACTGAAGCTATATACACGAATAGAGGTTTTTTGAAGTTCGTTTGCAATATATTTTAGTAGCTCATAGTACTCTAATTAGTTTCAAGATCTTAGTTAATATGAAATATCAACACTACTGCCTTGTTAATAGGACCATGGCTTGTAACTAGGTGGGGATCAATTTGAGCATATTTATGTTAAGAGGCAGGGATATTACTAAACGTTACTTAACCGTGTCGATATTTAAAAAATCACCAAGTAAGGTCATGTTTCATCTGGAGATTCCACTAATTCACTATTGCACAAATGAGGCCTCTAAATTATTGAAGATCTTGTCGTGTAAGGTGTGGTTTAATATGTGCGTGTGTGGTACCATCTGGTATCATCTGTCTGTCCGACGCATATTTTAGTTATAATCCGATTGGAACTATGCTTTGTTACTAATCATGTTTCTTTTGATTTATAAATTAAGTTCGGTTGTGCTTTATTAATTATTGTCGATCAGCGTGATTGATCCATTTGCACCTAATTGCCATAACTAATTGCCGTATTACACGTAAACAGCAGGTCTTAGAAGGATAGAGATATGTGTACGCAGGTGATAGAGAGTGTCTGTATATATAGGAGACTAAATCAAGAAGCTATCATGCGGTTACGGAATGCTATGACTTCATATATAGTATAGACTTATAAGATGATTACAAGCATCTAGCGATGACAGCGCCGAACAACCACATCAACAATACGATATACCGAAGACACTTGCGTCAACTAACCATTCGTGAAAATAGGAAACGTAAGAACCAGCTATACTTTCTGACTTCTTAGCAACACAGGGCAACGTAATAATCTTCAGGAGTTATCTGCCAATCTCGAAGGGGCCAAGGTCTGACCTCGCCAAGTCCGTCGTACCGGATTCGCCCGGGATTCCCAAAGTACGAAGATTGATTCAGCTAATTGGAGGACGATGGCGTGGTTGCCTATCGCCGGGACATCCTTCCGATCAGTAGGGAATGTTCATACATAGCGAAGTTGGTTAAATCCAAGGATGCGAGCCATGACAACTCAGCAAATGACTTTTTAGATACCTGACAGCATTGCCCATTCAATAACGGTTCATTCCAAAACTAGGAAGTGTCCATACATAAAACTTCCTGAGATCCTCTGAAAACTTCATGGTTCAGGACACTCGATGGTATTTCTTTAGACCACTAGACATACATAAAGATGTTGAGCGCACAAATGCTTATTCAGGCGTTTAGAAGGTTCTTGCATTATCCAGACACACATTTTTTTTATTGGAAAAAACTACTTATATTAGATTGTATTCAATAATATATGTGTGTATATATATACATATATATATGGGTACAGCCTAGTTTGCCTTTGTATTACCTATGCATTTAGTTTCCCAGAAACTTATTCGCAAACTAAATTAGCAATCTGTTAGGGAAAGTCTGTCTTAGCATACGATATATGTATTTGAAAAAGCAGTTAAAGAATATTGGGTTGCAATCCAAACGTTTAAAAGCACCAGTATAGATTCATATTAGCGGCCTGCCATTTAACTGATGGGGCGAACGTTTGCTATCCTAAAAGGTCCTTCTTAACTTATCATACAAGTTCTTCTCGCCTTCATATATTCAAAAAATAACTGCTCTAGAATATCCACCGGAAACTGCTGTCCATGCCAGATCTATGCCCGAATATCAGTACGTTCAGTTATAAATATTTACCAGTTAATCGTTAAGCATCCAATTATAATTCTAGACACAATCTAAGCATAATTAGGTTTAATTAATGCCTCGAGTGCCTTGATGAGGTGCCACGCTACAAGTGTAACCTACTTTGCTAAATTCCTACTGCCGATTGATGATAAAATGTGGACTTCCCTCCTAGAATTAAATTTACTTTTGAATCGAGAGAAATGCTAATACTTTGGATCTTTCAAGAACCTTAAACCATTTCAATACTGTACCGTAGCTGATTAACAGGAGGGGTAAAAAAGAGTACATTGCATTTGCATATAAAATAGGGTCAAAGTGATTTTGCAATCTGTCATGGAAGATCCACAATTTAACCCTTCACACTAATGACACTTACTAAAGTCGGATTCCCCAATTAGGATCGCTCATAAGATCTGGGAATTGACAAAAGACCTTTTAATGTTAGCTTAAGCAAGAAAACGTTTGTCGTGTCACACATATACATGCGAAAAGTAGCAAATGGCTCAAAACGGTATTCTTAGGGGCAGATCTGAATTTTACTGGTTCGGTTCCTATGTCGTGAGCTTGGGCTACGAAATTGGTGGATCAATATTACAATTGTTTATCCGACGAAACGCTTAAAAAAACAGATAATCTGACAATGGATGGACTGATTGACCAATTATTATGCAGAACGTCGACTGGAATACTTAGAAACGGCAGCGACGCACCATTTCTTGTTTCGAGCACGCACATTGTATTTTTGCAAAATTGTCTTTCTGGGGACAAGATGGTTAACATGCCCAAATGTGCGCTAAGCATGCATCTATCAACCCGCACAAAAAAGGAGCGTGCTTTTGAAAATGGTAAGAGTCTTAGTGGCTGCCACGCTTTTTTGTTTTTGTAAAATCATTGCTTTTTTTGGAAAAAGTCATTAGTATATGGACCTTAGGTTAGATTAATTTCGAAATGTTACACAGCTGTTTCTGTTTATAGATGACTTTCGTAAAAGTTTACAACATCTCTTAATAATATGGACTTCAACTGACTGAAGGTGCTTTGCTTATGGTCATGCAGCTATCAGGCTGCTAATTTGCAATAAGAAGAGTCACTTAGCCGAAAGCTCATTAACATTCCTCCAGAGGGCAAGAACTGTGTATCGAAAAATATAGTCCCTCGCTGTCAAAGTCCAATTGACTAGAAGAACTTGCAGACTAGAATCATGCAATTTTAATAAACTGACAGTCACTGCTACTTACAGCTTTAACTTGGCGTCCTTTCTTGTGTATCATGATAATTTCTATCCAATTAAGCAAGTCGCAACAAACGATGCCTTCTGTATCCAAATACGGTCCGGAGAAAGCAACGAGACGTGATATTCACTTTTTGTGCCTGACACAGTATTATGCAGATAATCGTCTAATTATTCGCCTATTGCTTATCCGCTATCGACGCAGTATGCGGGCTCTGCAAGTAGCTCAATGGAATATTTGAAGCTAACCCTCAGCTTTTCCACTTTACGTCAAGACCCCAGATTCGCCAGCGATATAACTTTACTACTTTTCAGATGGCGTCTTTTTCTTCTGTAGCTCTAAAGTAAGCTAGAGAAATGAATGTGCTTGGGTCGGAAAACAACTGGCGCGCCCATGAAATTGTTTTTCTCGTCAATTCTAAATACTTCCCGGATCATTTCCAGAACACAACTTACTAAAGTAGATTCAATTTAAACAATGTGCAGGCAAGACTATATTCAAATGTGTGGGACGGAAGCTCCAACTTCATGAGAACAAGGGCTAATTACCTAATGGAATCCGAACGACAAGGTGGCACGATTGTAATTTGTATAATATATTGTGTTCCTGCGCCGGCGCTGAGATAGAGGAATTGTGTGTGCATTGTCCATGTGTGGAATAGGTTTTGGTTGTTGCTGTTGTAGAAAGTACATGAAGCAGCCAATTGGCAATTAAGGCATTTTTGCATCCTGCCCCGGTTTAGTATTGGTGTCAATCCACTTGAGAAAGGCGGCCGCATAGCAGCAATGGCAGTAAGGATTTATCGAGTTAAAGGGATGGTAATCCGATTAACAAGCCTATTGTCGAGATCATCTCAAGAGTTGGTGACAATTACCACAGGACAAGTAAAGTTGTCATGTTTCCTTTTATTACTCTTGCTATAGAAGGTCTATTATTTAGAAATTTAATTAGCACATGTGGCTTAACTGACATCCTTCAAGGCGAGAACGATTTCTAGCTACAGAGTTCGTAATCCAACCATTTCTATTGTGCACCATTTTAATTGGAGTTAGTTTTTGAAACAGCAGGGACCTTGAAATAAATCAATTCGTGGGTGTAAGCCATTAGATACAAAGACATTGCTGGTATTCCTTCAATGTGATGCTTATCACTTTCCCTGGTTGTCTAAAATCACGCCGCCCAGAACATCCCTTTCAGACACCCTGGAATGAGTTAGACTGCTTAATTTTTGTTAGGAATTACTTCTAGATAGCTAAACAAATATTCACATTCTAGCTAAAATTAGCTGGATAGAATTTTTTAGAGCAGATCTCATTGATAGGGTTGCATTCCTGTTAGGTGGCTATCCAAAAATTACGCAAAAAATTCAGTAAGCATCAGCTTACTATTTAATGGATATGCTTCTTATCTCCACCATTATGACTAACGTAGTTATTTTACCGGTCAGTCTAGTAGGTTTTGATTCTAACCATTTTTGATATCCAAAGTTCAAGGAATGCTACATCATCTCAGCAGAAAAAGCTTGATGGAATCTTTCGTCCCACGACTAGTCCACAGCCGTTCGCTTCTTAAATGAAGAACACATTTTAGAGCCAAGGCAACTGCGAGGTAATTGCGAATGAAAGACCTATCAATAGGAACAAATTAAATAATTTTACTTTGTTGACAGCCTTCTGCATTTAAACGCTGTTTTCCAATGTAATAGCTTACCATTGAGCACGTTTTAAATACCAGAAGTCAAATATGTAAAACCTTCACTTCGTCGGAAGCTCAAGTATCATGTACATATCGCCAGCTATTTTTTCGCCAGCATTGTCTCCTCATATAAATCCATGCAGAAAACTCACGTATATGTGCGGCTTGATGGCTGTAGGCAATAAAACATATACGTATTATATATACCGATAGCCAGATATGCCGAAATTCCAGGTATCCCAGCTAACGTGAGTTTTTGGTAGTAAAATGATGAGGTCTCTGGAGATTTGTCTCCACAATGCTGCAACACGCAGTCATGTATCCACTCAGACACCGCACGAACGGAAAACGAGGTGTGGCGCCCCACGCAGGAGGAGATTCGAGTAGCACATTATTATATTTCTATGCTAAAGTGAACAACGAGGCGAAATGATGAGCCATTCGACGAACTGCAGTGTATATATATATATATACATAACCCAAGTACCTACCGTAAGCGTCCGCATGTCCTCTGTTTACACGGATTGGGGACTTATTAACTAGCTGAAGTAAGGCTGACGTGACTACATCGCCACTAAAATATTTATTTTTATCTGGCCTGTGTGTTCCATATTTTTGTGTTGATGTGAATTTAGAACAAAATGGTTTCGACATCGCTGTCATAGATTCCAACCTTTACAAGTTTTTTCAAGTCCAAAGAGAAATTTTAAAAGCTTGTATATTGTTGGTAATAAGTCATACTCCCGTTTATACAATATAAAATTCGATCAAGATTTTTTTTAAAAACAGTAGTGCCAACCGATATTTCTCTTTTACATGTATCTCACAGCACGGTGCAGTAGATTCGAGAAATTTTATTAATTTATAATTAAAAACTGCAAACTAGTAAAGATCTTGATGGAGTTACAATACTAGCTGTCTACTGACCTCTATATTTATTAATATTTTTATCTATAAAAAGAGTGCTAAACACCCTTACTCTCTGGGCACTTATACAAGTCTTCCTATGCGCAAGATGGAAACCAACCTTATGCAACCTAGATGATTGGCTCGAAAGTGTTTTGTCTGCTCGCGATCGCGCTCCTTGGACAATCACCGCCTTAGCGCCCATTCGACTCCCGCATTCGGTGCTCCATTTCAAACAGAATCGGAACTGTTCTTCCTTACGTCTTCCAGCCTCATTTTTAAATTTCTTGACTTTCGCCTCAAGTCAGTGCAGAACAACAAACAGCAAAAGAAGGGTCCACGTGTGGGTAACCACGGACTGTGCAACAACGAACGCAAGCGAAAAAAATTTTCAAATCAATACACGGCAATGTATGTATGCGCCGTACAGTACACAAAAACACTCACTATGCATTAATGTTTTTGCGTACTCGGGTGTACTTGTTTGTCTTTATGTGCGTTTGTGTGTGTGTGTGTGCGCGCGTGTTTGCGTTAGTGTGTGTGTATGTGCGCCGGCGCGAGTATGTGACGTGTGTGTGCGTCTGTATGTATTTCGGCGTGGAGCGCGGTCAAAATAATTGTTGGTAGTATTCCACATAATGCAAGCGTATTGGATTAAATAGCGTTTTATAACAGTATAACCCGTCATAAACACAACACACAATGTAACTGCATGCCCATAATTATTGGCATGACGGAATAAAGCCTTTACTCTAAACTTTTAGTGCCACTATTCTTTCTTTTAAGAGAAATACACATTCGTACAATAGTTGAGTGCACGAACGTGCGAGAGTATGAGCGGTCAGTTATATAGACAAACAGCCCATTGGGCGACATACACACGCCTGCACATGTTCGTAAACTTGTATCGCTCAATGGTCCTTACTACCCCACGTTATTCCATGACTCTATTCAAGGTCTGTAGCCAACTGTAGTGCCTCTCACCATGGCGCCGAACGATGGCATCTTCATATATATATATATATATATATATATATATATATA
>MNPL01003523.1:0-18646 GCA_002081605.1 Tropilaelaps mercedesae | reverse complement strand
TATATATATATATATATATATACCATAGTATAACGCAGGCGCTAATGAAATATTATAGTAACTCATTATTGGCGATCCGCAAAAATTCGGTGGAGGAATAAAGCGAGAAACGACGTATAATGCGATTTTTATGCTTTATAGCGTTATTCTACAACTAATCGCTTAATTACATGCTACGGCGGCTCACTCCACGAAGAAAAATCTGTTAATGTCGAAATTGACAATTTAAACGCTGACCGCTTTACTTCGAAACGTGACTCCTTAATTATAACTTCAACGCGCGCCTTTAAATAGTATACAGCTGGTACCACAGCGAACATTTAACTATATTAACTATGTGATCTAGAAGGTATAATGGCACTTCACAGGGTGTTGTCGTACGATATATTGGTTTACAGTTTAATCGTTTTTATCTGGCTAATATATCTACGATAAGCTAAAAGCACACATTCCATACTAGGCATTGATCGTATATATTTGGGAGTTAGCAGATGCCTGCGTTGTACTTCACTATGCATTACATTTCATTTATCCATAATTAAAGAATTGAGTATACAGGTCTCAGCGAGCATTGAACAAGACGGTCAATTTTCCGTTGAACGGGCAAAACGCATTTCGTTCCCGCGAAGCCACGATGAGGACAACGCCTTCACCGCAGACTTCAGGTTTTCGTCCAAGAAACGCAACAGCGACAGTACCGAAATAAAGCGCCTCGGTTCGTTAGCGTGTCTTCATACGCGTCGAGACACGAGGTGGTAACGTTCCAAGATACGCCAAGTTCAAACGGCGACAATAATGGATGGTTGAAGTCTGTGCAAGGGAAACATTGATCTATGGTGTGCTCATACTTTACGAAATGTGCTTTTTTACCTCTGAGGGGACGATTGGTCAAGTTTCGATTAAATTTGTCGGCTTGGTCGCATATACGTGGTGCGTTTATTAAATAGTTTTTCTGCACTTTCACGCGACCGCTGTCCGACACTGTTTCCATGATCGCTTATCTTCTTTCTCGAGCGACGCTGACAATTAAATACACCAGGTATTCGACGTCCAGCACCGCCCTCGAAAAGAAATATATTAAAAGCTGAACGCGGCGCGTCTGTTGGGGCCGTCCTGTATCTGCCTGAAGCTGACTCCAAGACCCCTTTGTCGCGTCGCGGACTGATCCCCCACACCGGCAGGATATACATAGTGATGGAGGGCGCGGTCGCATCACTCACGGCCGGTTTCTGATCGGCCAAAAAACAAAAAATGAAATAGCGTGTTGAAACCATTCAGCGGCAGATTAATCAAAAGTCAACACTTCACTCAAAAGCCGACAGACAAGAGGCGACCGACGGGAGCATTGATTAATACGCTTCAGCGGCTGCACCCGACAAGTAGTTTTGCGTGCTTCTGACTTAGCAATACTGGCGCCGCAAAATTCTTACGTACGCCGCATTGTTTTGTGCTTTACTACTTCTCTTCAAAATGAGCTTGCATGTTCCCGTGCTTATGATAAAGACCATATCCTGATCGTAATCTATGTATATATATATATATATATATATGTCATTTGTGCAAAGCATATCTTTCCACGCCGACGGGATAAGTGCTGTATAGATATTCTGTGTCCTTGACAATTGATAGGATGACAATTATCTTGTTATCGAGTATCTAGTTGAACACCTAAGAATGATTAAATTGTTATCGTCAATAACGTTGTGCTTTATATGATGGCAACGGACGCGTCTGTACAAGAACAGGCCAAGTCGGGAGCCTCTTGATCAATCGCTACTTTGATTCGATTTATTCTGTTCTGATTTATTCGATTCTGGTAAATTTAGTAAAGTTCGAGGACTTTACTAAATTTACCAGATGCGTAACAGTATACATATCTAAAATATATGAATTTGTATTAAAGAATCATGGAGAATGGGGGAGCGGTAGTTCGGGAAGGAGAGTAAATCACCTCATTATGCACTTAATGGTAAGAAATTGAGGAAATCATTTCAAGGAGCGCAAGCAAGGTCGTATAGAAATGTACATTCTTGTCCTCTATGGATAAAATCGACATACGCATAAACACACACAACGAATGTAAAACTACATAATATGATTATCAGGCAGTAATATTGCTGGCTCCAGAGGTGTAAACACGTGGCCACGTCTTACGATCACGTTACCGCTGCCCCTAAGCACGTTTTACGTGGTACGCGTGCTTTACGTGGTACACCCTGCCAGTCTGAACTAGAAGAACAATTCCAGTGGACCGATACGTTATTCCGTTGCCTATTGACAATGCACAGCCATGTGCTTATCGCACAATGTTATCAACGTACGGCTTTCATGTGACGCACATGTTTCGGCCTGACGTGGTAACTTTTTATTGTTTTGATCAGACTATGGCAAAATTCACAAAAAATATGCAGAGATTTTTTATGCAGAAATGTGGAAAACCCAAGAGTGTACGATTAAGCGGATTAAGCGGACGATTAAGATCTCCTTCTGCGTGATATTGAATGCTTTGTCTAAGCACTTCAGCTGTTGGTAGCGATATGAACCAGTCTCGTCAGGAAATTTCGCTAATTTTTCCAGGTTAGGAGTCTGGAATCACCTATAATTTCTCCGGCATTGGCATATGGTGTTTGAGCGAGGTTTAATGCTCTACTGAAAAGTAAGACTGTGTGCACAACTTACAAACCGGGAGAAATATCACCCATGTTAACTAGAATAATGCCTGACAACTAATTTTCGCAGAAAATTTTCGTTCGAAAACGTTTGGAAAAATTCATTCAGCACTCCACAGACCACAGCATCAGCATTATCTCTTTCTTTGCGGCCAACCCTAGCGGGGACTTTACACTACTTCGTTGGAAGCACGGTCCTAACAGACATGGCGCCAGCAAAAAATCCGTTATTTTTAGGAAAACTTTGGCGCGTGCTTTGGCCTCCCAATCTCTCCCGTGGACGCTATCCTAGCCGTACCCAACCGACAGAAGCAGAAGCAGCGACAACAGCAACGACATTCTAATCACCCCTTGTTCTGCTGCAGTTACGGGTCAGGTTTTTTCGATGATCTCGTCCTTCAGATGTCTTAACCGGCCCGATCAAACCGAATCGGTTGCGCAGCTGAATACACAGGCAGGCAACGGAAGGTTGTTCTCTGCCTCGCCGCATGGCGAAGTCGATGAAGTCGACAGCCGTCGGCCTCGTGATGAGCCGGCAGAAGAACGAATGAACGTGAAGCAATGGCAGAACAACGAACGCTTGCCTGTAGAACTGCTACTTGTAAGCAGCTTGCCTCGCGCGCCGAAAAACCTCTATAGTTCATTGAGAAAATGTTAAACCTTGCAAGCATTTACAGGGCTTAACTTACAAATTGAAGTTAAGTTTATTTCAACTGTCGTTGTTGTTGATCTCAGCCACGATATTACCGATGGTCATTGTCACGTATAGTGTTCTTCTAAGCCGTTGCTCCTTGTCGACACTATATTCTGCCTGGCATTCGAAGTCATACGTTCGGACGAAGTTGTAACTAGTACATTCTCACCTTACTGCAAGTGAAACGAGCTCGAGTCGTTCCGCTCGAAACTTGTAGAATGTTTCACACGTTATATTTCTAGCAACGACGCTTAGTGTAGGAATTCTGTGCTAATACAGTTGTGAGCTGTGTTCCCGGCGTGGGAACATCCGGTGCCGTCTTAAGTTGGCCGTCTTAAGAATATTGTAAACTCCACGTCTCATTGTCCACTAAGAAGGAACGATTTTAACATGGCACCGAGAACCTGATCCTTCACTGACTAATTATATTTGATGTGTGTCTCGTTGGGCTCCATGCAGACAAATATACCTTGCGGGTGTTGGCTGTATTCATGGTAAAGGTACTGTAACGGTTCTTATGGAACTATCCTCGATTCATGCGGTGCAGAAATTTCAGGTATAGACTCGGCATTAATATGCTCCAGAAATGAATAAAAGTACAACAGTGTATATATATATATATATATATATATACACAGCCATTAATTGCTGGAAGCCAATTTAGCAGTTTACGGCAATCTTCGACTCCTCCTACTTTTTGGACCCGCCCTCCTTTGTGTCTGAAGCTCCCTGGCGATGTATCAGAATTTCCGCCAACTAGTTCCATGTTATATAAATGTGCTTATAGTCTTGCGACACAAACACAGAACCCAAATATATGTATGTATATTGCACATGCAGTACATACACATGTAACATACACATCGAAACATGTTGTGCTTTTTTGCATGGCTGTCAGAGAGTTCGTTAAGTGCATCTCTCTAGGGGATGTCCGCCTAGGAACATTGTTAACTTGTCGTCAGGCCGCAACATCTTCGTGCGTATTCGCGGTAGGCGTGTAACATCCTTCTCGCAAAGCGTCACATCCCGGAGCTCATCGAGCGGTTCGAGATCCGTGTATGCAAACGAACAGGACCGGAGCAGCGGATGAGCCCAAGGTTAACATCAGAGAATCAAAATCCAACCGTGCTTGATCTGAGATTTCCCCCTCCAGACAGAAACGCCCAGTAGACCGTGTGTGGGGCGCCATGACCAGGCGAAATGACTTTCAAGGACACTAAACCAGCGAAAAAGAAAATTTGTCTACCAGTGCCTTGAGGCCATTACGAATCAGCTGAAAGGTGTCAACCATTGGAGTTCTAATACGACCTAATGTAAATTACCATCATTATGGTATGACAGACGCTTAACTACAGCTGATTATGGCCTATAGCATTGCTAATTGGCTGATCTATGACGTTAAACAACACCGACTGGCATGATACAAGCCTGTGGGTCGGCCTTGACGCCACTCATCTCGGGCCTATCTGCTTCAGGACAAGATTGAGTAGTTAATCGTCAATTGTAACTGTATTGGTGGGCCGAAGTTTTCTTGCGCTCTGCCAGCTCGTTTTCGGCCAATGGGGTCTAGATAACAATGAGGGAGCACAGAACTGATTTGGCCGTGATTCCTGAGCAAACGGATAAGTATTTAGTGTAATTTTCTACCCTAACAAAATGTACCTGGCCGATTAAGAAGCAGACTTATGACCAGATAAGGTCGCAAAGCGTTGTTAGATTTCGTTTTTTTTTTTTTTTTGTGGAAACGTTGTGCGGGAGGAAGGTGGGATGCTTTGTCGTCGATTCCTGTTGTGAGTGGCTTGCAAAGCAATTTTACTTAATAATCTTTTATTTAGAACTTTCAATAGTGATTAACCCAACAACGTGGGAGCTTCTCTTGGTTATCCCGGCCCACAGGGACGTCGGGGGCTTTTCCACATTTAAATCAGCGTAAGCGAAATGCTGTACGGATTTTCGGATACATATCTAAATGGATGATTATCGTATCGCCGAGAATTTACTCGATTTCGGCTAAGAACATCAGATCATCAAGGTTGGCAAGAGACGCGCAACAGCGACTGGGCTGAGCACCTCTCAGGGCATCAGCATATTTGACTGTACTATCCTGCGACAAGCATTTATTTTCGCGTAGCGTCGCCCAGAGAAGGCCACGACGCTGCCTGCCTAATGCGTACGCACGCACAGCCGCTGATCTCTGAAATCAGTACAAGGCAAACTGCAGCGCGTTCCCACCATGTGTACGCCGTGTACCTACGCCCGGCGTATCTCGTAGTCTCTCCCTAATTTTCTCTCCCTATACGGCGAGGTCGGTTGACGAACCATCTGGCGCCTGATCCGGCGGCGTCGTCGGATCTCAGCCGGTTAGAGCCGACTGTACGTCCGGATGACGGTGAGTTCCCTTCTGGGGGTGTCGCCTCAACACCCCACCGACGTCACACAGTACGACGGTCCCCCGACGGGTTCACAAGTCGTTAGACATCACTGCGACCTCTTCATTCGACTTCATTCGCTCGCCGATAGTCCTCCGGCCTGGACGGTGTCGGTGGGGGTACGCCGGATCACCAGTTAATGCCGTCCAATGTGAGTACGTGAACGTCCCTGGACGTGTAATTCGGTGTGCGCATACGAACGGCGAAGGTCGACCTGAAATTTCGTGTGTAGTCGTGACAGTGAAAAGGATATGAGGCTGCGTGGGTCGAGGAAGAAATAGGTCGGATACCGTTTGCATGTTAGCGATGCGTGTCGGCTAGTTGAACTCGTGACGGGAGAAGTCGGCCGACGAAATCGGGACACGTGTTCGAATAACATTAGTTCAGCTGTAGCGACGAACTGGCGCCGTCAAGTTAGGGACGATATTTGGTCGCGCCTTGATGTTCTGGTTAGATTATTGCTCGTCGATTTTTACCAACGTGGGCCCCCTTCGCCTAAGTGACCCTCATCTGACGCGGACCTCATCGATCGTTTGAGGTGGATCTTGGACCGACCTACTCTTGCCGCCAAGGACTTGTGGTTAAAGAAAATCGCTGAATTCTCGCGCGCTTTTTCTCGCCGTCTTCGGTTTCCATCTCGTCGCACGAACGGACCGAGGGTGTCTGCAGAGCGTGACGAAGCGATCAGCTGAACTGTTATCGCTTAACAGGGAAGTGGATAATCAATTGGCGAGAATGCAGCCGAGTCTAGTACACCAATGTGAGTGGCGAAACTCGTGTTCGTCGGGGTGCTCCGATACCGAAGCTTTCGCGATTTCCACCGACTACCCGTGCTCCGGACCGTGCGTTTCCGCCTGTGGCAACGGTGGTTGCTCTCGCTACTGCCATTGCAGAACGGACGCCCGTAACCTCCAGAGGGTATCTGCCGCCTTAGCGACTGGAGCAGCTCAGACGGCGATCTGGCGCCCCCCGAATATCGCGCTGATTTGCGAATACCTTGACAACATGTGTACGCAAGAGATGGGAGCCGGTGAGTAATCACCAGAAATGTTTCAGAATCACGAAGTTCCTTTCTCTTCGGCTCAGAAGTAGCAGGACTACAGACGTATGTTGGGGGAGAAGGGAGCTAGACTCACCTGTACTTTATCTCGTGGCGTTGGAATTACGAAGCACCCTGTAGCATTTGTCCGCCCCCAAACGACTTCACTGCATACATACGTCAAGCTATACACGCCTACGCAATTTTGGTCTAGGGCTGGCAACGTGATAGGGACAATTATCTGGTTCCGTTTCTCGCGCGATATTCTAACCGCTCATTAACTACATCAACGATGTCTGCTTGGAAATGCCTCGCAGACACATCAGGGCTACGCTATGGCGCCTGTGTCGTGACGGCTAAACTAGCAATTTTCCTATTTCGGACAATTGACTTAGACTAGCCAGCATTCTCGTGGTTTTTGGCCATTTCTACATCTACACCGTTGTTGTGGTCTCCTGTGGTTACCGACAGGTTACTATGCGAGTGACCTTACTCGTGTTATTACTGAATGAATGTAAATCGAAGCTTTGTATTGATGTGATTGGTTACGTAGCTAAACGCTGCGATCATGGATCGCGCGTCATGGAGCCATTTTAGCCAAAACAGAATACAATGTAATATTGTGTAGCAGTTCGCTTCTCGTGCACACGCCGCATGCCATCAGGGATTAGCCTTGGTTGAGGTTCTATTTTATTTCGTTTAAAATGCTACTGCGTGATGTTTGCGACGGACTTTTTAAAAACACGACGCAGGCGGCTCATAGTGCGACAGCGAGCTCTTTGCACAACTTAGAAAAGATCTTCATTGCGCCGGGTCACTTTTCTACATTGAAGTAGATGACAAAACGCACAAGTGGTTATTAAAAACGAGTCGGTCACGGTACAAATTTCGGATCGATGTTGAAGTTTTTTTTATGTTCGCCTACACTAAGTGACGGTCTTCAATGGATTAACTTCGCAACTTGACTTTGAATATCGAACCTCGATAGATCAGCGTCTCTTGTTTAAAACAATTTTACAAAAAAAAAATTGAAGGTACTCGTAGAAGCTCGACGTCGCCTTTATATGGGCGTAAACTGAAGCAATGCGAAAATGCTGTCGTGGATGTTAAATGTTGGCTGACGTTCAGCTCTGAAAACGTTTAGATAGCGATTGGTCATCTGATGACAGCCGATGTGAAAAACTCAAAAGAGCCTGTACGTAACATTGTTTTAGTATGTTTCGCTTTTTTTTAATAAACCCGTGTGCATATCAGCCTAGAGTTTTACTGCATATTTTATTGCTTACAAACTTCGATAAAGAGTAATTACTACGTAAATGCCCTCCTCCCTGCTTTTGGTGCACATCCTTTATTCGTTTATCTCGCTGCCCTGCTTTGTTAATTGACGTGAACGGGATTTAGTGTGCGTGTGTGTGCGTGTGTGTGTGTGTGTGTGTGTGTATGCGCGTGTGTGTGGAACCAGTGGTTTTACCGAAATTCCTCTTCCTTTTGTAATCGCTGCATCGGTACGACAGTTCGTGATCGCTCGTACTCGGAACGTAGTATCGAGGGACGCTCGATAAATGCGCTGTGATAAAGAAGCAAACAAAAAAATAAAATACAAGAGCCATGCGACATGATAAAGTAGTAACACTAGAAGCGGACCGCTCGCGCAATCTCGCTGTGCGGCTATCAGCGTGAAACCGCGCGGTTCGGCCCCACGCCACGAAACGCATTGAAAGCTAGCGAACGAATACGAATAAAAATGCTCGAGTGAATGAAAATAGGAGGAGAACAATTGTGGACTGGTGAACATCGCCGTCACTCGTTCCTTATCGATGACTGTCGGATGCGATCGCTGGCCGATGACCACCAGCGCAACAACAAGCGATGACAGACAGACAGACGGAGAAAGGTGGCGGGGAACTGGGGATGAAGAAAACGCTAAGGAACTCTAAAGAAAATCGAAGGAAATTACCGGACGAGAAGGCACCCGAAGAATCCATAATGGATTCAAAACGCAGTCAAAACTGTGAGACACCATTACATGACGAGCACGTCTTTACGTCGAGTAGCGTCCACTTGGACGCGTCCTGGCGGATGTGCGGAAGATGATGTCACCCAAAGACCCTCCCTCAGCTTCGGCGACATGATCCCAAGGCGAGATTGGGCCGCGGCCATGGCAAACGAAACCCCCACCTTAGCTCCAAAGGACCTCGTGTCCGCGTTATCGTTTGACTCTGGATGGCCCGTTTGCTAAGCGTTAGACGTATGCGAGTGTCTAATGATGCGACGATGCATCACTAACTCGACTTCGATTCCTGCTACTGGAGATTCTGCATTGGCCAGCGGCAGCTGGGTACGATGCAGACCGGCCGCAACGCATGAGCTTCACAGCCTAACAGTCTCTTCACCGAAACAAAAAGATGTCCATTGCTTGCCGCACGGACGAAGGCATCTGCTGTGGCCGGCGCCGGCACACGTCAACCGCCAGACGCAGCTATTTGAGGTAAACTGTACAATTTATTTTCGTGGCTTCTACCCCTACCAGATTCGCATCGTCGCGCTGACACCGGAGATCATCGATAGTTAGCAGCACAATCCCGACTACTTAACGTTATTCGGCGATTTAGGCTTCGGTCTTCGGCGGGACGGAAGGTGGCTGCTGGGGGACTTGAACAAAATGGTTCAGAGCCGAAGAGAAGTTAACATCGGACTTTAGCAGTAACCATCGGCCAGCAGCATCAGATTGCCTCGTCCTTCGCGGGGACAAAATGATTTCGTCTTTCTACCTGCCTCCCATCACGACGCGTCGGTCGTTCGTTGATCGTCCTCATCCTCCACTCCCATCCCGCGCGAACGTTGCGTTTCGGGCGGCGGTGCCTGTCAGCCTCTCGGGAACGTCACGAGAGTGGCGCCGACGGCGAAGATGACGACGATCTGCCCTGATCAGCGGCCGTCCTGCGTTGCGGCCTTCGGTGGTGCTCCTATGGCCACAATGCCCGACGATTGCGGCCGGCTGACGCTCGTAGCCGCCGCCGCCGTCGTCGTCGTCGTCGTCGTTTCAACTGTCTCGATGCTGAAGCGAATGCGGCAGGCTGAGTCGAGAAGAGGAGCGCCAGATCGTGGCCAGGACACGAGATGGATTTTGGACAGCGGCTTCATGTCACAGTTACATCATCCGATCGAGCTGAGTATGCTCGACCTTAGCGGCATCGCCTTCTAGGCAGAACGACGGCGCGTCGCTGGTTGGTGTGTCCAGACAGTCGAGGCGAAATAACGTTGATGGTTGAATTGATAGACAGACTGACCGATGGTCGATCTATGATGGAGCTGTCCTTTACGTTAGCGGTCAGACAAGCGAAATGTGTACCTCATACAGGCCTACAGGTTTCTCCTACTTTGGCAAAACATGCCATGATACCTTTGCCTTACGCTCGTATCATTGTTGTTGTTGCTGCTGCTGCGGATCTGGTTAATGAACAAGGAAAAAAGGACATCACGCAGATACTGGCGATATGATAGAGCAGTGTCTGTCATCTTATTAGGTACTAAGCGTATCTCGACTGCGATCGTTATGACGAGATAAAGGAGTTGCGCGAATTATCATGCTCAGTTATCACTGGTCAGTCGGTAGCATCTTTTCTTTATGTTGTCCTCCGGAATCCGAATACCTTAATGGTATTGAGCCTTTGCTATAAACACGTGCATCAGCTTTACACTTTTGTACATGGATTTATCTTACGTAGAATTCCAAAGCGCTTCAAAGTCGAGAATTGATCAACTTCAGAAGTGGAACCAGCGCGTATCAACTAAAACTCTGTGAGCTACACGTAATTAATAAGTAAGTGTACTTAATTTATACTTCGGTCGTGAACAGCATTTTTTGTACCTCGTGTAGGATACGAAGGACCTCACTGCCGGTTACATCGTACGCAAATTGCCCGATAACGTTATTGCATAAATTAAGTCACGAACTCGGTGGCCAGAGCCTTCGCGGTTTGAGGAACTGCTCTTGGAAATGTCGGAAAATCACACTGACCGATCGTCCATTTCTAGAAAAATATGGTGTTCCATGTCATAATGGATGGGATCGTCGGAACTTATTATTAACTTTTTGTTTATTAACTTTAGCCCGATACAACAAGAGCGCCTACTGTTATGTAGAGTTTTCTTGTCCAGTGGACACTAGCTCACGTTATACGGTATAGGTGACAACGCACACAGTTCTGGACGCTTTTGGGACAGATCGTAGCGTCGCGTATGTTTACAGATGCGCCGCGTACCTACATTGAAAGTTTAACACCATACAAAAGGCAGACTAAAGCCGAAACTTCATTAGCCACCGTCGTCACCGCCATAGACTTCAGTGGCAGTCGAACGCCCTCCCTTGTCTTGTGTGTCAAAATGTGGAGTTGATACTTCTCCAGAAGATCCCGCCCCTCATTTTCGTAGCGCCAACGACGAGCGATCAAACGGAGATACAGTGGAGACGCTGTCATGGAAAGAAATGGACCACAATGATAATCGTTTGGAAAATAATGACGGTAATCATCATAATGGTTATAGCGAGCGTCGTTGAAGAGGTATCCGATTAGCTAGCGACAGGCCAGGGAACAGGCCAGGAAGGCTCATATTGGCCCAAACCCGCGGCGGCATGGGGTTTTCGTTTCATTCAAGTCAAAGTTGAATGCGTCTATAACCGCTCGTCGCTGGGTCATCCAGGTGGTTAGTGACTGCAGCAGAGGAGGTCTGCCCGCAGCCGATTCAACAGCGACAAACTCAGAAATGAATATCGGGCGTTGCCACTCGACTGTAGGAAAAACAACACACAAAAAAAATCATCAGTGCGATGCGAGGTAAAAGAAAAAATAGAAGAAAGACGGCTGTCGTAAAGAGCGCATTTCTCTGGCATTGTCGAATAGAATGAGATGCGCACTTGTAGCTATAATACAATAATATTTAGTGTGTGTGTGTGTATGCATGTATGTATCTGTGTGTATATGTGTGTGTGTATCTTGGATAAGCAGATTGTTCCTCCCGCACATCGGGTTCACTCCGCGTTACTGCAACGAAATGAAATCTACTTCGCAATTGAAGGACCCCCAAGTGGTCAAGCATATAAATGCGATAAATTTTTGACAACGACAGAAGCGAGCAACAAGCGTGACTTCAGTAGAATTTTCACAGCCTGATGAAATCCTAAGCGACGATAAACCGTAGTCGAACACGTCGATATAAAAAAATCAAGGTAGAATGCATTGATTTTAAATTGAACCTCTGCTTATAGGAGGTTTCAGAGGGAGCTTTCTTCTTAAATACAAGTAAACTACGTTGAGCATCATATTTCCATCTTCTTTACGGAAAGCTGTTGACACAACAACAATTTTTGTATAGAGGAGCTCACAAGAGAGCAATTCAAATAATTGCTCTCTTGTGAGCTCAGGTAGAACTCAGGAAGGCCAAAACGTCTCTACTCGGGCTGTTCAACTTAGAAGAATAATAGTGACTCAATAAGAGAGTAGCAAAGGGGTTGATTTTACATAAAAAATAAAGCTTAATTGTTAGCAAAGCACTTAAAACAGCCTCTGCCCAAATAGACGTGCGTGGTGGGGGCTATTTTCAAACAAACAAAATACACACAAATAAATACAAAAGTAAGATTTATAAAAAAATGTTCTTTTTGTGCGATTGTCATCATGAATCAGTAAGACTTCTGCTGACAGTTCCATGTGGATCAGCGAGTGTTGCAATCGTAAAGACAGATAGCCTTCAAAGCACAGTTAGTCGAGTCATTCTGAAAACAAAAGTTTGTCCCAAAAGTCCGATCCATACTTGGCAGTACGACGCGTCCTAATCGACAGACCCCTTGCACAGCCGGACACAGTTCGAAGTTTATGTCTTCAGACCATTGCATACAAAGGTAGGAAAAACGTTCGACGTCCACATAAAGTTTCGTTGTTTTTATGGTCATATCGTTGATGCCCGTCTGGCCGCGCCCCGGACCGTAGCAATCGCATCCCCCCTTCGCTACTTAATGCATCTGTCACCGGCGCTGAAGCTTGACGAAGAGTTGCTGTGAACGATCATAAGGTGATCACCTCCAAGCTCATGAGTAGTGGACGAAGTAGCAGCGGTAGATAAACCACTTTTGGTGCGGAGTAGCGTAGAAAAACATCTGGGATATCGAGGCTAGCAGGCAAGTCATTGTTTTACGCCACTTGGCACTTGTGTTGTCTTTTTGGTGTTGTCGCTCAAGGGCTAGGGTAGAGCAGGTGGTCTTCCTGACGGTTTCAATACGGGGGCCGTTTCGCACTGCTTCATGATTCAGACCCCGAAAGAGGAAAACCACTCCATTTTACACGACATCTCGTAGGCTGGGATTTATCATCTGCGCAAGCATCGTGGTCAAGCCGAGGGCTTCCAGAGTCTGACAGATGCAAAAAAATATCCGAGATATGCCGAATTGAAAATTCTGGCTAAACATATACGCAGTGCGATACAGTAAACGGTTCAAAAGTCTTCGTCATTTCGTGTATTGCCGTGAAATAGACAAAAAAAACGAGGATAAAAAATATAAGTGTGCGAGAAATTTTAGCCATTTTAGCAGAATTTTTATTATAAAGGGGGCGTGCACCTGTTAGTGCACAAATAACCCGGTGAATCTGACTATATGTAATCAACTAAAGCTATTTGAAAGCCCAGGAAGCTCGACAACATTTCTCTCCTCCTGTACAGTATTCTCATCGGAATCTTGTGTGGTTCTCAGGCCTCCTTACGGACACGAGGTGAAAGTAGCACCTGTGACTGATTAGCGGGAGTCGCGATTTCATGATGCGGTTCTGGAGATAACCTGCAAAGAAGAAACCGACATTCATTCTATCCGCTCAACGGGAGATGTACCCAGAACCAGCCATCAAATTTTTTTGACCGTCCCTGCTGCTAGCTTTATTGCTAAAGTAACACTTTTTTTTGTGATTACCACGTTACGTCTATTTTAGTGTAACAAAACATTACAGTTGAGAGGTTTGAACGTGTATCTTCTGTTCCACTTTGCCTACTGGAATTGCGATAGCATTCAAAGACACTCAGCGACAGATTGAGAAACACTTGCGAGCAATCTCCTGTAGTACCACTGTTTTAATTGCAACCTATATTTTTTTTAAAGTTGACCATCAGCCAACATTTAATGTCCGCGGTAGCAGTTTTTGCATTGCTTTGTAAGACGTGCACCTCCTACGTGTCTCCTCCAGTTGCAAGGCGCATACGAATGCACCCCAGAGCCACCGAGCTCGACTGTAGTTGCTTGCAACCTGTAATTGCAAAGTGAGATAGTGTTTGGGACGCGTACATCGAATGAACTGAATGGGAACCTCTACTAACTTGTTTTTCTTCCAAACGTATGGCACTCTCCGATGAGTGTTACGTATCGTTCTGCCTTATCAGGCTGTGATACGAAACAGGCGCCTGTGTAAAGCAGCGATAATGGGCCAAAACTAATAGCATCGGCAATAAAATAGCCGGGCTTCCCTGAAGAACCTTCTGAAAAAATTTGCATTAAATGGCCATCTTTCACTCGGATACATGGCTTTTTCGGACCAGTCGGCCAACTGCGTGTGGCGTCAGTGTTTAGCAATGAGCCCCCGCTGTAACGCTTTAGTCTAGCCTATGGTGGCCCTTGTTGCGGTCACTTCTTAGGGCAACGCCCATCACTTACCACTTAGCCGATGTAAATGGATGTAAGGTCACTTATAAAGATACCCAAGCGTTTATTCTTTCTTCTGCTCGCTCCATAAAGCCGCCACCAGGAATGTTACAGATGTTGCATAGCGCAGCGATGTAACATTACGCTACTCAAAACGTTTATTGTTCTCGCGCTGATAGGCATGCGATTGCTGTTGTTGCTGGCGAATTTTACTGGCGTTGTTGATCGAACGTCCTACGGAAAAAATCGCTAGAGCCAGCCAAGCCGGCTGATGGCAACAACGAAGCCGTAATGTTCGTCTTTCGAGGAAATAATAGTGTCTCTATAAAGACACACTTACACCCGAACATTTATACACTCGTAGTGCCGCTTCCCTGATCGCTTCTGGTTTCTGATTATCGCTGGCTTACTGATCGCAGGGGTCGTGCGCTGCGCGTCGAGCGGATCATCAGTTGACAGAAACGCATACCGGATGAAATCTACTATTTTTCGTAACGTCATAGGCAGGACGCTGTATTTCAGTTGCGCTCCAGTTGCGCTCGTTAGAATAGCTGCCATGTGATGTCAGAGTTCACGAATCAGGTGTGACAATCGTAACGGTTTGCGGCATCGGCAGATGCGAAGAGATCGGTAGCAAACGTTTAACGCTGCAGGCCGCTCCAATGGCGGTTACCAAAAACCGATTCCAAAAACGATACCAAAAACGAGGGAGTGGCTGTTAAGATTTTACTACGTTGGTCGTGGACAACTGGAGGGCCGATATGGAACCGGCCAGGGACTAGTGCTTAAGTGTGGGATAACATTTGATTAGTGCTGATAGTCAATGCGGTCTCAAGATTTTACTAGCCGAAGCTCCTACGCACCGTAGATGTATACAACTCCCCTTTACCTTTTACAGGAGCACATAATAGGTGGCACTTTTATATATATGATTAATTTTAATGCATATTTGATGCAATATTTTATCTTAGTTTAGATCGACTAGCAGTTCAGTTGCATAACCACCGCAATAAATCTGACATTATGTCGGCCAGCCAAATCTTCCCACATCAATTCCGTTCATAGGGTTTCAGAGCAGCAGTGTGGCCTTTTGTCCATCGAATTCTTGTCGGCACTTGACATCACTCACCTTTAATGTGTCCCGTTTCTCGAATCACTGCCAAACCAGTCGGTTAATCATGGAATTAGTTTTACATCTAACGCCGCATCTAACGACGGTTCTCTAACCAACCATCTGTCATACGACGTCGTGGCGTTTACGGCAAAATGAACATCCTTCAAAATGCATAACGAATACAATCAACGGCTTTCTCGGCCGTCTACAGAACTGTCCTGCGAATCGTTGCTTTGTTCGTTGCATTCGCCGACCGTCAAACGGTCATCTATCTCCAATTGACGACACCAATTGACAACACACAGAGAGGCGGTCGGTCGGTTCGGTTGCCATCGACAGTTCTCAGAAGGACAACAACACGAGACTATTAAGAGGACTCCGATGACGAGACGGTTGACACCCCTTCGATAATTATTTCTGATTCAATTACGAATGAAATACAAGAAATTGACGGATCACAAATGATTCATTCATGAAGGAACTCACCACACTCCGAAGGAACGAATTGTACTATATACGCACAGCTGAACACGCACGTGTACGCGCTTGCAAAGTAAATAAACGAAAACCTGGAATTTTCCGTTCTAGTCACCGAACGATGTCGTTCGCCCAAAAATTGTCTAACAGACCAATTCGGGTATTGAGCTTTAACAGACAGTTCTGTGCCTTGTATATCCGTGTGTGTATGTGTGTGTGTGTGTGTGTGTGTTTATCACTACGTGTCTCAACTTGACCGGGGCAAGTTCGAAGTGAAGGGTTGACGGAAGGACGCCGTCTGAACAAGGAGTGGTACCTTTCTTGTCTTCTTCGTCGTCATCGTTGTTGTTATTACGCGACCCGCGGGCCGTCCACTTACGTCAGAAAAAACTCACTCCGTTGCAGTGCATCTTCGGCGGTACCATATCGTTACTATCTATACGATAGCTCGTAGTTGATAGCAACGCATACGCCGGACGCCAGTACACGGGCGCGCGCACAGAGAATACGGGGAGCGAATGTAGAGAGCGAGAAAGGCGGCGTTGCTGTCGTTGTTGTTGCGAGTCTTGCTGTTCTGTCCAGCAACAATGGACGGTACCAGGGGTAAAAGATCGCTAGAAATAATGCGAATAATAAATACATCTATATTGTATGAGCCAGACGCATTTCGTCTGGATGGGACTCGTACGAGCATCAAATGGCAGGTTCATCGGCTCCGTTGTCTTTATGTTTGTGTGTGTGTGTGTGTGTGTGTACACGTATTATGTCTACGTAATAGACGAAGGGGATGGCACAACAAGGGGCTAGGCCGTGGGCGACGGGATATTTGGTTTTGGCAAGAAATAGCAACAAAACGAGGAGCTCGAGGACTGCATGTCTTCTAGAACATCCGTGCCCGGTCTCTCCACGTCGCGGACAACTGGCTAACGGAGCCATCCGTGATGGGAAAAATGCATGAGGCGTCAGCGGCGAAATGGCGCTGTTAAAACAGATGGAACAACACGTTTGTTAAGAAGGAAAATAATGACTTGAAGCACAGAAACCCAGCGAAGGAGAAAGAGAGCAAAAGGGCGTCTTCTGGCTTTGCCGAACTTGTATGAGTATCATACAAGGCAGAGTGGCGATTTGTGCTGACGGGTTATAGTAGTTTCATTAATATTTTCATTATTTTTCACCAGCGCTTAATAGGCAGTTATTACGTCGGCACAGCGGAACATAGAATATGAAATGTCTAAACAGTGTAGAGTAAATTTAATGAGATCGGTTTTCTAGAACGACAGGCAGATAAGACCTGGTCTTGATTGCAATCAATCCCTCATCGAGTGGAGGAAAAAATTTACACAAAGTTGTATGTGCTAGCTATGCGTCTTGCACATTTTGTCTCCTCGCTACAAATGAGATTGAGGCAAACAGTTCATTGTAATTTTCTACCGATAGTACTGTGTCGACCATAGCACGGTTTGCTCCCCTTCCAATAAATAGGTTTAAGCTGCGTTGGACAGTTGTTGCCTCTTCATCTGTGGTTTTATTTAGCACAGAATTCCGTTCTTCAAATATGATGCGGCATTCGAGCGCAGTTCGACTGAGGCGATTTCCTGAGCGCCGAGGAACCATCGGCAAACTTATAAGCCGCATCACTTCGAAGTGCATCATCACTGCGTCGAGAGGGCTTTGTAAGTGGTTCGTTCGGCAGAAAAAACAAACTGATCCGTAGACTGTGTAAAGATGAATTCGACAGACACTCGAACATAGAAGTCGTCTGTATTGACTGACCTATTTACAGTTATTCATCATCCAGACACGGCATATATAGCATACACGATGTCAGACACTCATCACCTTTCCCGTCGAACGTCCAGGATAAAACCCTGCGCGTATGACGCTTTTTAATCAATTTTTTAGCCCGTCTGCATCCCGTTGTTCTGTGCTCTTAGTCTAGGGGTTGGACGCAGTAGATTATCAGGTGTATCTGTCAAATTTGACATTTATGCTTGCGCATTTGAAAAGTAGAGGCTCGGACAAAATCTAATTTCAAAGATCAATCATATTCTTCTGCATTCTTTTTACCGCCGCACCATGTTAACTATACTGCCTTTCTCAACTAATATTAATATTAATAAGTTATTATCATTATTATTATTATTATTATTACTTTAGGTCACGTCTGTGACCCTGCCCAATGACGCATCTTTCAGGGAGCTGTCAACTTGAACAGTCCAACCCCGTGTTCTGCTGCTGCTCCTACTGTTTTGTGGCGGCCGCTTGCTCACCGTGGGAGGATTACAAACTGCCATTTCTGGTCAACGGCAATCAAAATCACCCCACCCCAGCCGGTTCCTGCGCGTCAGCAATGCGTTTACGTCAATGCACGATTTCTGCAATGGCAAAGTTGCGTACGCCCGAATTAATCGTTTTTCTTCTTCCTCGTACTCTATCACCCTCTATCCTACTGCTAGTTTCAAAGGCCCGGACAAGGAACTAGGAGCCTCCATGTGACAAGTTGAGGACACAGTCATATATATATATATATATATATATAT
>MNPL01003521.1:0-32075 GCA_002081605.1 Tropilaelaps mercedesae | reverse complement strand
TAGGATCACTGATTTCTGTTGCATATGTGATTTCTTGCTTATGGTATAAGTCAATTATGTGACAGAGGGCCGCTTAAACCAGCTTGTTCGATGTTTTTAGCTTTATATCTTCTAGCCAATTTTATTGATAGTCATACAGCAAATGAAAATATTACATAGAGGACATTGCTTTATGGAAAGCCTGTACTTCATAGATTTTTGTGCCTTTGCGCCTCATTTTGTGCTTGCATGGGTTTTAGACTTATGATTCCACCAGCATCTTTAAAATAAACCGGGCGTACCACGATAAGACTGAGTTCGTTCACGACGCAAACTACAATGTACATTAAAGTTGTTTCAAAACCAAGCATCAGTGCTTTTTCAGGCTTCAAGGTATGAAACATATTATTCTCGTCTACACTGATGTAGGAGACTGACGTCGTGTCTAAGGCATGATTAGACCCAATGCATGGTTTAACATCATCATTTTAGCGTTGTATATCAACCATCGAGGCAATCGAGGGGGATTAAGAATTTGACAAAAATGCTAGTATCAATGTCAACGACAAACGCAACGTCGCCAAATGGGGAGACGACACCAACATGCCCCCTGCCAGGCCTAACCTGACCAAGCGAACAAGAAGCCCCAGATGGTCATTTTTTAGGACACCACAACGAACTAGCAGTGCTGCACAGACTTCTACGAAGGGCCCCTTTTACCTATAGATATTACAACCTCAAGTGTTTATACATTCTTCTTCTACGCAGACGTTTGTTGAAATTCTGATAACCAGGTGACGGCCCTTCGAACGGTGGCCGACGGTGGCCGGTAGATTCGTCAGTAGAGGGCTCTTTAGGTCAAACCACCCGGCAATTTTCACTCCACATCGCATTCTTGGATATTACAGCACACTTATTGAAGCAGCACGTTATTGAAGTACCGATAGCCAAGTGACTCGCTAGCGGACGCTGTCACGATCCCATGTTGAGATAGCTGTCGACCAGATAGATGAAGCGAACGGAAGAAAATAGGAGGGAGGAAGGAAGGTGGAAACGAGAAATTGTGCGAGGGAACCCATTTTCAATCTGGCCGATGCAACACGCCTATGTGACTCATAAACGACCGACCGGGTACACTGAGAGATCCCTCACGTTCTGCACATCGGTAGAATGAGAGGGCTGCAGCGAATCGATGAGCAATTAAGCTCGAATTGGGTGCCTGCTGAGGCCGGCAGTTGTGCGCGACTTACCGTCGAAGGAATATTTGGATGAGAGAATAAGAGAAAAAAGGGGAGCCTGCCAGCAATAAGGACAAAATTCACGCTCATTGCCCCGGCCACACAACCCCAGAGCGTAGAACCACCCCTCAAAGCCACACATCATACTGGTCTTCCTCTCAAGAGGAGGACAAGCAGAAGCAGTAACCCCGATCGTGTGATAGTAAACGATTTGCGGGATACCATGCTCGCTTGATTTTTTCGAGGGGAACCTACCGACCTGAGCTTTTCGTTGGTCGCTTTGCAGGGCACCAATGTCCACCCTTGTTCCTTCGGGACGGTCCGACGCGAGTACCCGCCCCCGTGCTCTGTTAGAACGATCTACCCATGTCGAGACAGACCAACAGCAATATCTACCAACGCTCAACATTGCTAAGCAGGAACAACCGTGCGAGGCAACTGTTCCAAAGTACTGCTGTATGCCGAGCACCCTATTAAACTTCACCGGCTGATCTCCATCCCACTCCTTTTGTCTCTCGATGATCGCTTTGGCGTTCCCCTTTCGCTGTCCCTTGCTGTCAAAATAGAACGTAGCCGCACGCCCGAGGAAAGACCTGACGTGCGGTACAGACGGGTACTTCTGCAGGCTGTGTTCTCTCGTTATCCGACATGCCTCTCTACGCTCACTGGAGTCTATGTCTCATTCGTAGGCATCTGCCAGGCTGGATGTAATCAATTAGTCAATAGTTTCGCTTGGAATGCTGCGCTACGAACGAAGTAACGCAGTGAACTCTGCCTAGCAGCATTTTCTCAGTTTATGGCCACTTTACCGATGCGATATTTTCTGCTACAGCTTCTTTTCACATGGTTCGTCGCGTAACGAGGCACCATAAAATAGAAAGCAGTCGGAATTCAGAATAGCTAATAATTAGTGTTAATATGAACACGTCACAAATTTTTCCGTCACGGTGGAGTAAAAAGGTACGCAATGTTTTTTTTTTCAGGCACGTATTTACTACAAGCCAACTGAGTGAAAGGAAAAACCTGCCAATAAGTAATCGTTTGAATAAGTGATGCTGATAATATTTATCAACATTTGTGGTGTTTAGCTGAAGGGATTATAGGTTTGACTGTACACTAGAACAAGTTTATCAAAGTGCTTTATCGAATCGCCGTAGTAGTAACCGGAAGAACGGTCCGAATAGATTCATTTGTTAGTTTTCAATGCTGAAAAAGAGGTTTCGAATCAAAGTTTATCGTTAAGAGCCAGGATTTAATCGAAGCTCCTTATTTCAAAAATTACGCAGATTCCATTTACGCAGCGTGTCGAGTTCGGTGTATTTACGTGCGTCTTGCGACCGGAGGAGACACGTAGGTGCACAAATTCAATCACCACCGTTGCACATTTATCTTTGTGGAATCCGTGTAAGTAATGTAAAAAGCGCTACCGTGGACGTTCTGTTGGAATGTTGTAGGAAATGTTGGCTGATGGTTAGCCCAAAAACATACTCTAGATTACGTAGCGTATAATAGTTTCCTTTAACTGAATAGGCATATTAGTACTTTTTGTTCTTACACCACACATGATATATCTATGATATGCTATGTAAGGGTGCAAAATGTGGTGTTTTGTTTTTATATTTTCTACAAAACGCTCTTCGCTCCACCGATTTCTACATTATACATAGCAATCCAAGGCCTCTGTGGGACATGCCGTTAATCGTTATTAAACGAACTAATTTGGCCGAGTAGAAAAGACTCTTCTCTATACAACGATCCTCACTTTCTTCTCGGAGTCTAGGAGCATCAAGGCTGAGGCTTGCGTTGTCGGATCTCTGTCTGTCTGTCTGAGATGTCCGCAGCAGACTCGACAGTTAGTCGTTGGAGTGTGCGTGGCTGCCTGTTGTTATCGTGATCTCGTGGAGTCTGTCGGATGAGCCAACTTTACTCGTCGACCTCTATAAAGTGGCGTGGCACTGGACGGCAGTGCACGGTACCTCTGGGAATCTGGTTCTACCAGTCACTGCTAGCTAGTTTACGACCCGATAACAATATTCCTGATTGTTAAGCCTTATCGTACTAAAGCAGAGTACGCTTTTCCGCGCGTTGGTCCAACACCGACGCAGAAAATGCGCTTTCCGGGTTACGCTTACTCCGGAAAGGGGTTATGCGCTACGCAAAACCTAGTGGTCGAGGCCAGTGATGGCCAGGCTCCGAGCTTCGAATCCCCGTTCTGGTGGGGGTGAACTGCTCGAATAGTAGTGAGGAAGAACGTCTGGGGTTGGGCCTCGCGCCTTACTCTTAGAAACTGTGCATCGACTGCAACAAAACACTGCCCGCAAGAGAAACGATCGACTCGCCGGGGACCCATTCATTGCTATCCCTTCAACGAGACAGCTTCGTCTCCGTTGAGCTCGTCTACTTAATCTTTACCTCCTTCCACCCGTACTAGTGCTATTGCTTCTTTCTATGCTGTGCTTCGCGTCGCACGGTTCACTGTGCCTACATCGTCCAAGCACTGTCCAAGCTTTATGCCGACACGGCGTCGGGTGAAAAGGCGGACCTGGAATATATTCCGTCTGGGTCGATGCAGGTGATGGCACACCATAAAGAAATTGCATGTACAGCTCTCGAGGGACCACGAACTGGCGGAGGCCACGCGGATAGGAGTCGACGAGCGGATACAACAAAACGAGATCGTGTCGTTACGAAGATCCTGCCTCTTCTATAGAGTCGAGATAACTCAGTCGCGGTTTCGTTGCGAACAGTTTTATACGATGTAGATTGTGAAGAAGCGACTTGCCGCTCCGGCCTGGAAAAGCAGAGGTAATGCATTGAGGCGGTGGACAATTGGATCGTAGTGCGACTATTACATAGAAACAAGTGGATAGTTCGGTGAACTCCTGAAGGAGCCATTTATGGCACATTCCAGCGAGCTTCGAGTGTAGCCTTGAGATAACTAACGCTCCAGTTACCACAGCTGCCGCTGCTTAGGCATTTTGAACGAAGGTAAACAAACTCGGTTGGACGGCCTTACGAAACGCAATATAGCTACTTTGCCCATTTGACGTTCCGTTTATTTATCGAAAGTGACAGAGGTGAAAGACATTCTTGAGAATGCCACTGTTGCAAACGGGCTTCTGATTCAACGGAAATCCTCAAATGAGCGAATTCGTTTCATCTAGAAACATCCGTATGATATTCACTGTTTAAAAAAAGAAAAATTCCGGCATTTTTATCTACTGGCAAAAATTATGTGGAATAATCCAAAACGCCTTTATTTCACATTATGCCGATTGGCGTGAAATGAAATGCAGTCCCGCTATATAGCGTTGTGTTCGAAAATAGGTGTTTTCTGAATTCCGCGAAATATTTAAAAAACATAACATAGTGAAGGATCCAATTCAATGATTTCATAGCAGATGGACCTAAGTTGCTTAGTCACCTTCCGTCTAGGACGTTGTCGATCTTGGCCATTGACGACCTAGTGTTGCAACTAACTTCAGTCTATATGGACGCAGGAAATACGTATAGAAGTTTTACTAAATGTCAATTCTTTCACTATAGAAACCCTATGTTTCGTTAGATATACTTTTCCATCGTCTTCTGCAACAAACTTTAATCGGTCAATCTATCTCAGTGCTTGCGAAAAGGCTGCTTTATCTGTTTTATAGCAAAGGGAAGCAATAAATCTAACGTTTTATTTACGTCACATGACGGTCGACGCATATTCGACTAGGAAGCGAACTCCTACAGTTGGTTGAACAAATTAATAGGTCGTTAATTTCGCTTGCAATACAGCAATGTAAAGTTCAAGATTATAGGACATTTTGAGCTTGCTTGCACATTAACCTTCAGCAATTTTAAACGAAGCTAATGTTTTCTATGCATGTCTTAAGAGTGAGACCTTGGTTGACATACAATTATTTCTTTTTAGAGCTGACCATCAGCCAATATTTAACGCGAACGGTAGCAGTTTTCGCATTACTTCGTAAGACGGATGGCCTCATATCAATGCAAATGTGCACCGGCGGGGATCGAACCCGTGCGGCCACGTGTCTCTACCAGTCGCATAAGAATGCACCAAGCCACCGAGCTTGAGTAGTCAGCATACTACAGGAAAGAACGGATTAACTCTGTTTCTCGAGCAATAAAAATAATACTGCAATCTGTCATCCACAAACCTAGCTTCACTGCTGATTTCGATGTAATCGCAACAAGACCACTGTATGATAAAAACATAGCGAAAACAAGCTGGTTACCATCAGTTTGTTCCGTAAAAGGGGTACCTGAACCTTTAGCGTCCGGCATGGGTTTATACAAATGTGAAGGCGTATTAAGAAATGTACGTGTAGTGCAGGACAGCAGGGAGCCCGGAATTCAGGCATAATGTGGCGCCTGCCATGGACTAGTGCATGACACTGTAGCGAGAAATCGCCACAGAAAGACGAAAAAGCGAAGACTTCGCTGTAGCGATTTCATGATCAGTAGCTTACAGTCCGTACACATTTGTACTTTGCCCGCGGTTCCGTCATTACGAGGGGTGACTCGATAAGTTAATGAGGACGGGTCTCGCCAGTGCCATGTGTGTGTGTGTGCGTGTGTGTGTGTGTAATGTGTATGTGGCGAGTACGTATGTGAGCGGCGAGTGATCAGAATTGATGGGTGAGAGGCCAAGGCCTCAGCACTTCTTTCTTCGCCTACACAGTTAGAGGCGGTTCTATTTAATTCACCGATATAGCCCCTAGAGCTGACTAGTCAGGACGATCACGGAGCTCTTCTTATGCCCGTAACTCACTGCATCCACATCGTAGTGAAACGAGTGCCCCTAGCGATTCTCCTCCACTTTAGCGGCTTTCAGCTCCACGCATTTTTCCAACGGACTGTCGCTCGGTCTGCGGTGTCGGCCCTAGACTGGGACTCGGCTCATGATGGCGTATAGTCAGCAAACACCATCACGGTGGCACTTGGCTGATCGACTGGTCGTTGCCGGACTGCTGGGCGGTTCCTCGTGGACGAGTGCACCTTTGGGAAGCAAGCGAGTGACCCGAATTTCCCCTTGCTCCTTGGCCGAGCGTTAGGAAATGAGAGCGTGCGAACCACCATGCAAGAACAGGCTACCACCGACCTACGAGGAGAGACGCCTGGTCGAGCCAAAGTGCTGACAACTCCGCTTCCTCTACAAGCCATGGTCGTCTTACTTTTCCCATGAGGAGCGAACCTAATGGGCGTGAATTTTGCCCTTGAATCAATGAGCTTTCGTCAGCGTGTGCACTGCTGTTTCCCTTCCCCCCCTGTCATACCATGCCGGCAACACTTCCAAACAAACCTAACGTAGTGCATTGAGAAGGAGCTAAACGTGGAAGAGCCCAGATGTAAGAGGTCGATATGGAGCGAAACAAGGCGGAGAAAATTTGCACTCACCTAAAAGTGCACTTCGTCAGCCCGGACGAAGGCTGGCAATGCAGGTAAAGTTGAGACAAGGCGAAATGTCTGCCTGCAGTTTGGACAACCGACGAACGAAACGGAGGAAAATAATACATGCCTGCCTGCGGCAGACATTAAGTATCCGTCCACATCCCCGTTGTCTTCACCGACCGCCATAGAAAATTACTAAAAAAAATTTGTGTGGTATCCGGTCGGCAACTCTTCAAAACCGATCTAAATGCCCATCTCGTCACCTGCTAGAACTGCAGCCAAACCAATATTTTTTAGGCAAAGAAAAAGGAGTTGTGCAGCCGTACATTATTATGGCATTTTCAATAGCATATGTTTAGAGATTGTCATAAACGACATTAGTATAAACATTTTACGATCTTATCACAGTGGATTGTTGAGAATAACAGGCGGGTTTTTGTTGTCAGAAAAAGGTTTTCACACCAAAGACCACAGAGCTGGTACCTACGATATCGGACTTATCATAAGCCGATTGCGCACATGCATAACAACGACAATATTTTTTTAGCATTTTTTTTTGTGTACATATGTCATCCTAAGAAATTCGCCCAAGAAGAATATTAAATGCCATGAGATAGATGCCAGATGTATGAACCTGCTTTATACAGGAGTGCGGACTGCACTGTTGCTTTAGCAACAATCATACGGCTCTGATCATAAGAGATGGAACCAGTCAAGCCGGCGGTTCAGACGACTGGTCGTGGACGACGACCATTTCATTATACTGATGATAGGACTCTCAATTGGCGTATTTCGGCAAAGCATTCATACCGATGTGCTAGAGAGGAAGGGGGCATAGAGGACGCGGGCTGCATTTGCAGACACATACACATGCCCTAGGCCAGTGCCCCAAGACGGTGCAGCAGTAGAAGCTGAGCACGACAGAGGTGGTGTAGGCAGGTAGAGTATAGGCGCAAGTGATAGATACGTCGGGCCCAGTGCTTCTATGTATGCTCCATCTAATTGGGCCATCTATACAGGTTCCCTCTACTTCCTCTGGGGTCTTCGAGTTTCGGCACAAGTCGCCGAAGGCTAAGTCCCCATTGCCATTCCTTTCAAATCCTCCTCCTCCTCCTCCTCCGCCCTCTTTCCGGCGATTCGCCTGCCTTAGCAAAGCTGCATCGGCAGTATCCAAACACTCATACACTAATATATTGCTCCAATAATGTTGATACAAAGTAGACAGACTACTGCAGAGTCACAGCAGTGAGCATATCTTTCCTTGTACACTATCGTTTTGTGCCCGCCGCAGTATCCTTCATCTTGGCATGTCCATGGCAACGGAGGTTGAGGTCAGGTGAGCTTCTGTGAGCATGGATTGCATATGCTGGCCTTACCGCCGCCATGGCTTGGTGTAGGTCAGTATCATCCAATCCCAACGTAAACTAAAAGAAAGGATCATGTCGACGCGGAGCATAAGTAGCGCAATATGGGGATAGAAGAAGATGTGTAGGCTTAGGGGAATTCACGAAGCAATGAATATAGAGATTTGCTGCCTCCTCCTTTAACTGCCCGTGCTCTCCCCTTCTGTAGAAACCTAACTGCGGGGAAGAAAAATGAGCCGAAATGTATATGCCAAGCTGCTTAGCGCCAGAATGATAAAACACCATCGTCATTGGTCATAATGCCTTAGTCCTCAGCTAATAGTCTACATCTATAAGTGTACGTTTGGTCGAAATTGACAACGAGACGACGCGTGTTGTATGAGTAGTTTACAGACGGGATCACACTAGAACGCCAAACACTACAACAGGTGGAGAAGTAAGATAAATAAAAACAAATTATTTACAGCGTATGGCAAGGGTGGGTGATAGGAAGCGAACTCGTATGTAGTGTTTCACTATAGTCGAAAGAAAGCATTAAATATGTGATAGATATAGCCGGTACATCATCATCAAGGAAAGACGAGTAAATTACGCGGGTCACTTCTATTTTCAATGGCTCTTCACCATCACCAAAAAAATGCTTGTAGGTAGCACGACTACCTAGTGCTCATAACCTAGTGCTCGATCCGTATATTAATAATTTGCTAAGCTTATTGCGGCCACTGTCGGCATGACGTCCCCCATGACCCTCGTTCTGACTCACGGCTCTGCTTGTCTAGCAATATTATTCTCGAAACATAAACGAAGCAAGTGGCTGTCCACAGATCGAATGGCCACCCAGGGGCGGATCTAGCAGCTAGTGACTAGCTGTAATGACGCTGACGGTAGGCCTGAGTGACCCATTTTCAGCGCAGAGGTTTCACCCTTATTATGATAATAACGACAGCGACGATCATCGGAAACCGAGGGCATGGGCAAGATTGTGTAAGGGTCCAATACTATGGTATATGTCATAATAGATATTCGATAAAGAGATCGGAGCTGAAGCCGGTATTCATAGATATATGCGTTTGTGATCGTACAAATTATTTACAACACACCGTTACATGGTATAAACATCGTCAGGATATCAGAAATTGCTTTGGATTATATATCGTCACGTCCGACTTATCGTCGTGCGATAAACTAAAAGTGTAATCCGAGAAAGCCAAAGCTGAAGTTCAAATGGTTTGAACATGTCGATGGACAACTCAAGTAAAAAAATATGTTTTTCGTGTGACATTCCAAAAGGATCGACTGAACGGTAAACATAATGAAGCGGTTATATCGGTTTTTACCCGAGCTGCTGTTCGTCGTAGAATGCCAATGCGCGCTTTGAAAAACACGTCGGACATTTATGGCACATAATTTAGAGTTCTAAATTGAATTAGGTATATCCCGTTAGGTGTATGAAATTAACTAGGTGTTACAGTAGGAGGCCGAAACCGGACATATTTTATATTCATCTTATATACCATAGGCATTCTTTGTTACTTTTATATTTCACATTCGATCAACTAGAAGTACTAGTGTAAATTACAGTGGCGGATATCAATTATCATGCTATATTATGTAAGAACTTAGTTACACAAAAATTTTTAAGGGAATTTCGCCCCTCTAAGATGAATCATTCTGGTTTGTTGCTACACTACGAACTTTAAACTTAAAGTATTTTAGTGCTGTGAATTTCCAAACGTTTAGAGATTTTACTTTGCTATACTGAAGTGCATATAGTATAAAACAAGTGTCAAAAACTTGGTTGACCTACACTATACACGACAAAATACGTATAGGACAATTTAAAATTGCAAGTATGTCTTTAAAAGGCGTTTTTAACGGAATTAATTAGCAAACCCGCTAGTATAGTCTCTAAAAGTGTTATCGCTTTACAAAGAAGGTCTTTTTCGGAAATCGTCCAGCAATGCTATGCGACTAGATTTAGCTTGCGCCTTTCTCCGTGGTGCTGACTCCATAATGTCATTAATTTAATTAATCTGGGCAAATTAAGCCGAAGGTCAATTTAAACTCCTGGCCGAAAGAAGAAGGTTGGCTCGGCTTACTAAAAGAACCGATTAGATATTCTAGTGCGGCTAGCACTGTTAAGCACTGGCCAAACACCTCCGATGTATGATGACACCCAGCGGAAGCGCGCACTGTTTGTATACATATAATTGTTTTCATTGCCCTTACTCCTTGAGAACTTTGGTCCAACTAATATTCAACCCTGTATTGTAATACTGATGACGCTGAAAATGATTATTCCAAGCGAATTGTATTAATACAACTACTACCGAATTCGCATAGGCTTCCAGCGGATCAGGTGCAGATAGGATCAGCACGCAGGCGAAGACAATGGCTGTCGTAAATGGGACCCAGCCGCAGCTGAGATGGAGAGCCAAGGGACAATAGGATATTCTGAGTGGAAAATTGTCGGCCAAATTGAATTTCGCCCATAACCGAACCTCCCATCTAGAAGATTTTAGACGGCTCAGTTGAGCCCGACAGCGCACGGTACATGATGGAAGGTGTAAGTCCAGCAGACGCTTTTTGCATTTACGAAACACTACTAATTGATCGCGTTATCTCTTTAGGGAAACCTTTATACGCGTACCTATGATTCACGGGTGGAGGTTTGGTAGTGATAACCTGATTTGCCATATTATCCCATGCTCAGCTGCCGAACGTCGCCTCGGCTGTCTTATAATAATGAGTGCCACGTATAAGCATAGCGCTACCGGTGAGTAGCTTCAACAACATTACTAAATTAAATAGAAAAATTAGGAAAGTATGGTGCTATATATACCAAGAAAGACTCTTTCACCTTAGTCAAGCACAGCCAAACTATTTTTAATGAATACTCCACTGCCAACTTAGCGTTCTATCTATTACCGGTAAATTATATAAATTTCCGTGTGAAACATAGAAAAAACAACATTCCAATCGCTACTTTTTTATATCCATGACTTATTATTTCCTCCCTCCCTCTGCGGGTTAACTCATACATTTTCTTGCATCTCACTTGTTAATTTCTATAGTAATTCAACGTTCAAGGACCGAGTTTACTTATCAAGTTGAGCATTCTTTGGATGACCTTTCAAGATGGTCGGGTGCGTCCTTTTCGAGAGTTCAATCTTATATATGAGGGAAATGAGATGAAAGTTCTTCCCCTGGAGGAGAAAACACTCCATTATCGAGTCCTCTAAGTGTGTGCTCGTTATACATATATGTGTGACTATGCGTCTGCGTGTGTACCTGTATCTACACGTGAATGTATATACAACGCAGCCTGATGGCTACGCGAAGCAATGCACGTATAATAATGAAAATAATTAGCCACTGTCGGTGAATGCGGTCTGACGATGACGACAGTGCACCAGGCAATGCTGGGCCTTCATCTCGGCAGATAGCTAGACCAGGTCGAGAAACACAGTCAGACGGAATCAAACGTACCGGGCGGGATATAGCGCCCCCCACGGAGCAGGGATCAGGCATGGGGTGTTAGACTTGGGAGGTAGACGCAAGCAGGGGGGAGAGAGCATTATGGGGCGCGGAGCCAAGAAGCGAATGAATGGTCGTGTATATCATCGTCAGAGCAGTACCGGCAGCGACTCCAGTGACGGCAACGACAGCGGCAACCACCATCAAGTTTTTCACCAGGGACTCCATCTGTCAGTGACCGACAAGCGCCGTCACGGAGGAAGCACGAAGGCCGTGCAGCTTCACTAGCGGAATCCTTGGATACGCTCTCCTGGATCTCTTTCGTTGAAGGGAATGCTCTGCGTCTATCGAGTCTTCGGCGCGCGTTCACTTCCGGCAGGAATTCTCCGGCTTTGCTCATAGTCCGCCAAAATGCACAGCCCACTGTCCTGCTCCTACACACACCCCTACACTTTTTTCTCTCTTACCCCTCGCCTATGCCTCCGCTTTACTCTCTATCTTTTTTCACACTTCTGCGCACAAGGGTATTCGTTTCCGAGCGTCGGCAGAAATCAAGCGGGATGTCAGCCAGGTGTAGCCAATGTCTGGGCGACGGCAACACCATCTCCCACGGAAAGGGCATTGCATACCAAACCGTGCGTCGATATGCGTGACGCTTTGAAATGAACCAAGAAAAGGAAAGATAAAGAGAGGAAAGCTATGATGAGATGCTGGCACCCGTCCATTGTGCGCTGACCTATAGTGCTACACATCGACAACAAAGGAGCAATAATCCAGAGCAAAGAAATATTTTATATGCATGCATATATGTAAAACTTGTATATTACCTGTATTTATATTCCAAGACTGCTAGATCTAGGAAACGGAAATGTAAAGCACTTGTTCTTTCAGATATTGCATGAAAGCTCGGAATACAGTATGCAATTAATAATAATATTGCTCTGTTTCGTTTGCAGATAACCTAATAAAAATCATCGCCCTTGTGAGTAGATTTTCATGATCACCAAATGACCTCAAGGGCTAAACAGAGTAAAGCACGTCATGACAACTGACTACTTAGTTCATACGAATAACATAAAAGGACGGTCATAGTACTGATTAGCTGCCTATTATAGCAGGCATAAATGTTTCTAGACTATTTCCGGAGCAAACTTTGAGTTTTAGTTGATTTTTGTAAAATATTTTAAAACAAATTGCCATGTTTTTGCTAACAAGGTACAAATAAAAGTTACCGTTTGCTCAAATTACAGCCTCCCTAATCATATACTCTATTGACTATCATACGTTGATGGTTCTCCTCTCATTTCTTCACATTTATAATAAAGCCTTTATGTTTTAATGCAAGAGGATCCATAGATTTGTGTAATTATCAATGAAATGCCGTTAGTGACCTATGATTTTAACATTTGCTTGCATGTCCCGAAGTAGAACATGGCTTGGCGGTTTTGCATTTACACAGATTTCATAACGATCTTCGTAATAAGAAGCTTTAAATAACGTCATAGCACTCTAGTAGCAAACTAATTGCTGTGACTAGATGCTTGAAAATATTTTTAGGGCTGACCATCAGCCAACATTTAGAAATGAAACATTCGTTGTGGCTGTACAATGTTCGATACACATAAGGCAAAGTGTCTTCAAGACAACCCATATAAATAGGTTCACGCGAGAATAAAGGTTAATGCCTATGTGTGGTACATTTTGACATGTTTACCATTAGTTCCAGGCATAAAAAGTTTCGGAGTTTATAGGTTTAAATGAGTGTAGCATTTAAACCTATAAGGTGTCAAGCAGTGTGATTTATCTTGAATCTCCATTGGCTCTGTTTGTCCCAGAATTTTTCGATGTTGCGAAGTGCATTCGATGACACAACATCCCACCATATACCATTAGTAATCGATTATGGCTCTGTCGTATTCATTTGATGCGTTTGCACTGCTTTTTCTCCACAGTTGAAGTCGTTGCACATTCTTCTCATCTTAAACTGTATGTATAATTAACCTAGTGATTCGACGTGTTTTAGGCTGCCCGGCACGCTCCATCTTAAATTATTATAATTAGTTCTACACTGAGAAACATCACAAACCTCACACAGATGTCTAAACTCAATCAGCAGTAGAAGGATTGAATTTTTGGAAGGATTGAATTAATAAATTAGTAGGTGCCTATGAGCACAATCCTATGAACAAAAAATATTAGAAAAGGTTGAAGGGAGCAGCAGACACAGACCTGTGAGTGAGGCAGTGGGTAACCAGCGCCTCCAAACGTTTTTAAGGCCAGTTTGGGCACAACGTTCAGCTTCAATTATTGTTGTGTACTCTTACATTTTTTACGAGCTAATTATCGAATAAAAAAATGAGCTACCGACGGAGTTTCCGGTTTCACAAATCTTATTCATTATAATAACCACTTCTACCGCTTTTATGCGCGAAATCCCACCCACACGTCAAAAAAATAAAAATACAATCTGTTCTCAAATAATCTTAATCATACGTATTCGAAAAGAACTATCGTCCACATCGTCAAAGATGTATATGTCTGATTAATTAATAAATAGGTTATGCTTGGCTAAATGCATCCCTTGTTTGTGAATGTGCCATATGTGAAAAATATTTGGTGGCTTGGATTAAACTTATCACTAAAAGGTCAGCCTACTATAAGAAAATCATCAACGGGTGGGTTGACGAAAATAATTTGTAAACGTTATTTTTCGTTCATACAAGTTTTTGTTAGGTTGATTCAAAGCAGCCGTCTAAGTCGAAAGCGTTGCCTTCATCCACCAGTCCTTCTGAGCACGAGTCCTGTGTTTTTATTGCGTTTTTCGCGGAGCAACGCTCGAGCAGATTGTGTCACAGTCGTCGTCATACCGTCTATTATGGTCGCTACTGTCGGGTCCTTTTATCGGATACTGCTGCTGCTCCCATGTACGCTGAGGGCACGTTCGGTAATGTTCAGCATGGACTTTTCCATTTACTTAGTCGACGATGTATTGCATGACAGAAAACCAGGCAATCCAATCCACGGCCCCTGTTAGCCGCTCGATGCCATTGTTTGTCGCGTTAGACTAGCCCGTCCCCCAACCCCTTTCTGTGCCCACACCGGGCTCATGTTCTCAACAAGCACGGTGTGCGGAATATAGAGTCGCGTACAGCCAGCCATGCGCACAGATGAAGGTATACATCCTACATCTATGCATTGACAACACTGTCGCATCGCTACACGGATGACGAAAGTATTTTCGCTCATGCTCGCAAAACGCAAAAAGTTCGTCCCGTGTTTAATGCCTGATGGCAGGGTTTTGTTGTTCATTCACGCATATAATCATTGCCGAGTTAACCCGGCACAACGTGAGAGAAGGGGATAGGATAATGGACTATAACTTTTTTGAATACGTGGTGAACAGCTAAACTCCATAGGTAGGCTCCACATGAGCGAAATTGTTGGGTCTATTGGTTAGAAAAACATAAATCGATTACACTTAGTAATTAATGAGAGATGATAAGGTGATGCAAAGGACCGCTTCGGCTGACTGATTGTCACCTGCGAGCTTACAGAGGCCTTTTTTAATGCAGCGAGCGAAAACTCAACATAATCTGTTAGTCATCGAATAGCAACATCGCTAGTCCCACCTATTCATTCAGGTTAAACGTACATATGTATATGAAGCATCGATATTACAATAGAAATCTTAGATTCACAGCTGAACAGGATGAGTTGGGATAGAGCCCTCACGTTTCTAAAATGGGATGTTCTGAAACGCTATTTGCCGATTTGTATTTTTAGTTTTCGAAGCACCATTATAGCTGTGTAGAGTGTAAACAATCGTCGTTCCCGAGTCTCTTATTAAGCAAATTTCCAATGAACCTATTTTAGTTAAGATTGAATTTCAAATCGTTGTCTTTGAGGTCCAAACCAATACATTTACAGGAAAAATAGCTTGAGTTATCTTAAATGCGTGCAAACAAAATATGGCAATAGTTCAGACAATGTAAATTCCCCTTGTAGTTCGCATTCATTTTATAGGCAGAGGCTCTGATCTGAACAGGTGCAAAAAATGCTACCAACCGAGTCACTTACTCACTGCAAAATAAAACGGAGGTGTTTTCTATATTCGTATAATTGTACAAAATACGTTTTAGATTATTTGGACTCATATTTCCGTTGATGCGGATGAGGACTAATAGGACAAATATGTTCAGAGTGTATTTTATTTTATTGCTTACGTGTTCCGTTCTACGGATTTGCGCCAGGATGCACACCCTTCTGAATGACTATGCTGGCCTTAAACTGAGGCGTATTGCTCCACGAAGGATTCACTTATTCAACACAATACTGTTCTGAATTTGAGACGAATTTGTCAATAAGTTCTGAATTTGACACTGATCTGCCTAACGCCCACAGATCTAGCCGTATGCATTCATATGTAATAATACTTTATTATGACGAACACAAGCGCATCTTCTTTGCGGGATTAACTATTCAAAATGGCTAATCCGATTTTGTTTAAACGTGTTCCAGCTTGAATTCGTTTTCGTTGGGTCTTCTTTTGTTGCGAAGAGTGACATCATTACAATCGTGGGCGAAGTTCGATTAGTGGCATCGAGCTTCCGCAAACCTTCAAGTGTTTATATAAAGGCATGATTTGTCCGCACGTTGGAGGCACGTCCTTGTGCTTGCATGCATTCATATTTATATATAAGCTCCCTCGAATAACGCCTGGCGCAAACGACTTTTTGTAAATCTGGTTTATTTACCATTCCTCCATCAGTTATTTAATGGCATCCCGAAAAGACACCCATTGCTTTATATATATGCTCCTCTCTAAGTAAAATACATATTTATACATACTTCGGCAGTGGACTTGAAAATGACTTGCGATGGCATCGAAGATGTAAGAGAAGTCAGCATAAAAGGTAAGCACGTAATCTGAATCCGAATATTCATTATTGGTTCATTCAATCTGCAGGACGATCTGCGTATTGCAGAATTTAAACTATATTGGCAAACCAAGCCGGGTGGGTTAAGCATGTTTCGGATTTTTCAAGTAACTGTGTGGTCGATGCTCCGGGCCTAAATTAGCATAGATTAGATTTTTTAGAAAACTGACGCACTGCAACTTCTGAAAAACTACACGGTTGCTTCTACCCAAAGAACCCATTATGTAATGCATTAACATGAGAAAATGCACAATTGTTGGGCAAGGAATCTCCGTCTTCAATGAATGAGGATTAATTTTTTATTTAATTTTCTAAACCTCTAGAGGACGCCATAATCCAATCGATACAATCGAGTGAATTTTTAATATCTCAGCAGATTCCTCCGCATTTTGAATTATCATTATCCCCTAGTAGCTAAAAAGTTAGAAGTAAATAGCCCCATTGTTTCATATTTCCCATTTCAGCGGAATGTCGAGCTCCCAGCTGTACTACGAAAATGCACGTAGTAATGACAGAGCGGCTTGATACGTGTCCAACCAGTGTTAGCAACTAAGGGCTCCGATAAACTGGTAGCCCAATGAGACGTCAGTGGGTTGGAACTTTTTGTCAGTGGGTTGGAAGCGTCGCTTAACTTTTTTGTTATCATTAAGGCAGTTGATTCAACTGTTGTCCATCTATCTGCACTGAAGCCGAGCACCAAACAGTGCGTATTACACGTATGCACAATCAGAGACACACTTGCACACCTGCGTACACAGAAAGACCTGCACATACACAAACACACATACAGATGCACAAAGATACGTGCATACACAAACCAGCATATGCACACAGTCCTGAAATACAAAAACAACGCGAAGTCTGAAGAACGACGTCGATCAATAGAGTGACCCTTTTTGTCACGTCTGATCAAATCCAGTCAGCTCAAATCCGGCGAAAAGTTAGCGTTAATAGAATGGCGTAGTTTTTCTAACCGGATGAATGTACGCGGTGTTAACGAGCCGAAGCCTATGTCCATCTCTGGTATTTCCCTCACAGCATAGAAAAACCGTATAGGAAAGCCTTCATAATTATGTCACCGCAGAACGTAAGGCCAGAAGCTGAAATGTTTCTCTGCCATTTGTTGTTTGCAGTGGACGCATTGTCGCCAACAGTAACAAGAAATTCTATTGATTGAATTAAGCTCAAACAAGAAAGCTCAGTATCGTTTAAAAGATATCAAATTAATAAATATATATTTGATTTGCTTAGCTCTAACAATTCATTAAATATCGTGTGCAACCATAAACTATATGCAAAGGTTAGAAAAAATTATTTCAAGATTATTTTAAGAGCGCAAAGAGTTGGTTTAAAGATATTTTAACTAAACAGACATACATTCAAACAATATTATATCACGATGCTTTTGACTAGAGTACCTATACGCGGTCACTAAAAAACACATGTTTCTATAGTACGTTTCTCATACGACTAGCGTTGTAATTAAATACACTACAATAGTACGCACAGAGGTTACACGATTTGAACCTAATGTAGATTGCAGGAATTGCGTGCGAAAAAACTGAGTCAACTTTTCGAAAACAGGGTATTTTAAAGCCGAAATACAAGCGGTAGTTGCCTTCGCCTGAAACATCGAATCAATTTTAGAAACAGTTTTCGTTATGTGTTACCAACAGAAAAATCACCCAACGTAAATTCCTCGCTGATCTGATTTCCCAAAGTTTTGCTGCAAGCAGCCCTTTTCGAATCCAGACAACACAGTAAAACAGTGAATATTCCATAGTAATTACTTTTTTGTAGACCTTCATGTAATCCCTAAGTATCCGAAGAGTGTATGTGTACCCAAGGAAACTTGAACTCCTCTCCAGCCAGCTACTTAGCTACCCAGGCGACCATCACAGTTCCTATTATTTTACAGTTACTGTATGAATTCAGTCATTTGGACAATTTAGCACTTTGTCACACTTTAAACGCATTGACAAGTCTCAACCTTTAAGAGGAAGGTAACTGCCTTACCTAAAGTCCCTTTGATTTCCTATTTTATGAGTTTTTGAAATGTGTTATGCTCATTTGTGGCACCATGGGAGAGCGAACTGGTTTCATGTTGATGGCGAAAACAAAATGCGTACAACTATTATAGAATAGCAAACGCTACCCCATGTCTATTTCGCCATTATGCGGAAGTCGTTGAAAGCCTCATGCAGCCTACATGCTTATTATCAAAAATGGGTCATGACTTTTCCGAGTCCTAAAGACATCCTCTAGTGGTATGCCCTTTGTGTATGCATGAGAAAATATAAGCAAATATTTAGAATCGTGCACAGCAAATTATAGTAAAGAAGTAATAACGCAGTTACTGGCCGTATATTTACATTAACTTCAAAATTTAACTGCCCAATGTATAATTCTTTTTGCAAATATGATAGGTAGACTTTTGGAACAACCATTAACTAAGCGCATTACAATTAAATCATGAAAGATTCAGAGCCGTCTTGAAAAAATTGGGCGAAGCTGCTTTATGTCGACGACCGCTATGGCCAAACCATGTTCGTTGTGTAGTTCAGCTCTTGGTTTCTCTGGTCAGCGCCTCGTCTCAGAGCATATCCTGTCACTCTACTATATATGTCATACGAAGGAGCAGGGTGAACACACGCATTCACACAGGCACACGGTTATGTTAGGGAGGCACATCATGCATTTGAATTTTTTACTTCTTCTGCCTTGGCGACGCGCAGGACGGCCCTAGCTCCACAGGGGAATGTCCCTATTTTTCCTACTTACGGCTGACTGCTGTCATCTGCTTGGAAATAGGTGAGGCGAGCGAATACGGTATTGTTACTAGATGAGGTTCCTCAAACCGACACGAACATCATAGACTTTTTGCACGTTTTCTTTCGTTCTTGCACAGCTTTTTCTACGCGTTTGCACTCTCGATTGAGTTCTCCAGTACCTAGGACGTACTTATGTTAAGATAATGTATGCAGGTACAGAAAAACTGACTTCCCCCCCGACTCACCATAACTGAAGATATGCGTGAAACTGCATATGCTGTATTCACACAAACATGGTAGTTCGTTGTCTTTTGTGTGCCGGGTTCATCGACGAAGGGAAAAACAAAAGGCGCCCCAATACAACTTGCAATTTTCAATTGCTTGCCGTACCCTTTTAGTTGCGAGCAAATACCGCTAACACAAGACGATAAACACACACTACTACTAGAAAATGACATGCGTTTCAAATGGTTCCGTGATTTGGATTTTTTATGAAACTACGTCATTGCGCCTGGACGAAATACCTGTAAAAGGATGGCACTGTCTGCAAATCGAAATATTTTTCTAATCTGTACAACTATTCAAAAACCGTAATTTTTAATAACTAACCAAAGCAAATAGGCATTAAAGTGATATACTATCTACTGTTAGAACACGCATTAACTACGGTACCTCAATCGTAGAAACTATGCGCTATGCACATCAGAAAGGATGGTGCTACTTTGAGTTTTGTTCTGGAAATGCCTAGTCACGACATAAATATACAAAGCAGATTATATGTTGCCAATGCAATGAAATGCATTTGGTGTTAACGTTGATATTTCCCGTCTCTCTATGTACTGTCGGCTGAACTGATAATCCTGAAAAATGCCTATTTAGTTAAAATCCTTTAAGTATTTCATAGTTGCAGATGTAACATAATTACAGTTTGAAAACACTTATGTCATTCAGTTATCATTGATATGTTGCAAATGTTATTTAGATCACGTATAAATAATTCGTCTCACAATTTTTCTTTATTACCCTAGTTTAAAAGAACTTATTACGTTTAAACAGCATAAGTAATTCCTTCGAAATTTATAAAACTATCACACTTTCTATACGAAGTTTGTAATAATATAAAGTTTGTAATAATACAAAGTTTGGGGGTAACACACGTAAGCTAATTAACTTTATTTTTAGATATTCAGTCGCCCTTGGAAAGATATTAGTTTAAATTATTCAAAACACCCTGCTTTAGCTTCTGATTCTAAACCTTTGTTCGAAAAACGTTTCTTAAGCATACATAATGCGAACGCAAACGTATTTGTCCTAAATGTTTAGAACCTTTAAACTTATTTCGTTGTGCAACTTTAGCCTTACCTGCACTTGAACGCTCTTCGTAGGATTGAAACTCTGTCGCTGGGCAGCCTCTGTTACTTGGCACAACTCTGAAGACCCATTTCATAAGATATACACTATTTGCATACAATTAATCTGTCTAAGGCTGAGATTATGCAGCTGGGTGGGCGCTTCTAGTTTCGAAAGATTCTTCAGCCTAAAAAAAATGTTGAAACTCGCTACCCATAGGGACTCAGAGGATATGGCATGTAGAACAAGGAAAGCTACGAGCTGCTTCTAATAAGCATAAAGATCAATCATATATTTACTCCAAGCTGGGTAAATACGTAAAAATATGTACGTCTACATCGCAAAACTAGTTAATGGTTGAATTACAGTTTCAATTTAATTAACTTCATTACATAGTAAGCTTGTTAGGTCACAATATTTGTAGACAAATAGGAACCTTTGGTTTTACAAATCATGTAATGAAGGCTATGAATTGCATTCTCTAGAACAGCAATCGAAATGCTGCAAGGTCGCGTTTGGCGGATTAAGTCTGGTAACCAATGAAGCTGTGGGTCAGACTTGTGGGAATTGTTTCATTCTTGTCGATTTGCTTCAGAGCAGCAGGTGTACGCACATTAGAGCCGTACCGCACGCCTTTTTGCTTAAAGGCTCTTATATCTGACTAAAAAGTAGTTGGCAGCCAAAGTATCCGATTATTGTAAAATAGAGCTGCATGCGTAGAATTTCCTTCATAAAAAGTAACCATCGCATGCGACTATTGATCTAACGGAAGGCGCGTTTTTAGGCTGCCGTTATCAATTTTTTAGAAGACTTAATCGTATATTAAAAGCTGTACCCTAAAGTAATTTACGTTAGGACCATCCGGCAGGTTTGGTGTGTGTAAAATATCTTAGGCAAAGTATTGCGAATATTACTTAACTACTGCGATATCACACATTTGCTTAAATAAGGAATTGTAACTAAAATAGCAAATTGCACTGCAACTTCCTTCTCTATAAAAAGACAGTCATTGTGACTCTGGTATTGGGTTGAGTAAGTATACACGTCAGTCACCTCACTTATTTCCGAGCAGGTGAAAACAAAATACCGATCTGAGCCTGCCCTCAGAGTAACAGACCCAGTCGGTTCGGTTGGAGCACAGTAATTGGCCAATTATAGTCGCTGGATTATGCTGTAACGGAATGCTTAACAAAACAAAAGTTCCTATGCAAAATAGATTCACCCGGTTGTTTCTAAATGCCTGTGCATTGCTTTCGGTTTGGCTGCCAACAAAATGACTTATTCAGATAGACGATGGACGTCCATGTAGCTGGGGGTGATCTAGCTGGGCTGTCCAGTGTATCCGATCGACCTGAACAATGAAGGTTCATCGGCTCTCCTCGTTAATAGATCACTCCCCCCGCGGCCTCACAAAAGCAAAACTGAATGTGCCGATGACCAATCGATGCGCAAGTTAACAGCAGCGACAATTTGATGAAGTTATCATTCTGATGACAATTTTACATTAACTGCGTTCCAGGGAAAAAGCTTGGCACCGCGGTTCACATTTTCATAAACATCCATCGATCTCACTGCTGAAGTAAACGGTGTAGTCGTTGACTTCTATCACTACCATATTATTACCTTGAAAGTCCGTTCTCTTTATGAAGAGCACAATTAATATTCTACGGCAAATAAAAGCTGCTTGGGATGGTACAACCGAGGCCGGACACATTAGCAACGTAAAATAAATTACATTTGTGACTACCATGGTGAGCTTTATAAGAAAGCTATTCACGAGATTCATCGTAAAGAAGGGAAATAAACTTGCTTTGATTCCCCTTACACAAAAGTTGCACTAAAGCTGTACCACGTATCTCGTGAAAGCTCATTTCTAATTGTCTTCCCACTCTTCGTCCACCTGAAGCCGCAGTGAGACCAATTTGCACCCATTGTATCCCCTTCATTCTTGGGGGCGTTGAGAAGTGCGCGTGAAAAAATAGCAGTTCGTCCGATCCTTCCTTATTGCAGTTGACATCAATCGTTTGTGCTCTCAGCATCCAACACCACCTCGTTGGCAGGTCAGCGCCTCTATATATATAGGTACTGGTATGTGTATATATGTATATATATATATATATATATACATTGGTACCAGTACGGTGGTTGACGATAACGGTCCTATGTATCCGCAAATGCAATATAAATCCTACCTTATTGGATGTTGTCTATTATCCTCAACGATCCACCTTAAAATGGGTGCGAAGATGGGCGAATTTATCTTCACGGATTAGAATCACCGGCGCTCGGAGCGCAGATTTAGCAGCGGCAGTCGCCAGATCTGCAGCGTCGCAACGGCACGCCAGGCTAGTGGCCTAACAGCATTCGGCGTTGACGATCTTTCTTCGTAGGCTTTTCGAGAGGTTGGTAGGCTGCTACCGACAGCCATCAAATAAGATTGCAGACACAGACAGACAGCAGCCGCTTGCTTTACCACCTAGTCCGGCGCAACGCCCTAGTCATCTATACTGCTGTATGGTGGACACAATGTGGATTGATCTGGGCGGGCAACGGACGGAGCTTTGTTGAGCGTTCGTCACAACGTGAAGGTGACGACCCCGTAGATAAAGCCTTCGTTTGGGTATTGCTGCTGTTTTTGTTGTTAATGTTGTTGCTGATGTTGGCTTAGCCATTGCTGTGTCACTGCTCTCGGATTTTAGGCCGGCCTAGGGTAGTGTGCTTGTCCGCTCGATTGATGTCGGCGATTAGCCTTGTCTTGTTCGTGCACCAACGTTAGCCTAGACACGGCAATTTTCTAACTTTGCTACTGACTCTGTCCCTTTCATCAGAGCTGCTCCGGCTTCAATAATTGACCCACACCGCCAGTGTTGCTGTTTGCTACCCAAAATGAACACTTATACAGGAGACAAATCAGCGACGCCGATTTACTTACAGAGGAGACATCGCCTGCTAGTATTAGAATAGAGTTTCTATGGAAAAACGTTACCTTATACTGAGTTCATATATATATATATATATATATATATAGAATATTTTCCTTATATGCTTGAATGATGTTTTGAATTTCAGGCGTCAGATTCTTACCCCGTGTGGTCTGCAAGCTAAATAAAAGACAAATTGATCGATACGAGGCCCCAAAAGACGTCAAAACGCCGAAAATTTCACAGAGAGTCAGGATAAATAGTTTTTCTTCACAATAATATGCGTAAAAAGAATCGCATCTGAAATCCAAAGCTTCACTTTAAAGACGGGACGTGTAAAAAAGCATTTTTGAAAGAAGAACACGTTTCGGTTTGCTTACTGAAAAATGGTACAATTGTCGCGTCGGTGGCTTGAGTAGCATAGTGGGGGTGACGCTGGCATTTGCCACTTCAAATCCTGCTGCGAATATATAAAGAGCCCCTTTGAAAGCTTAGCGTACTTCGGGTACTCAAAGCAGTGAGAAGTGGTTTTTAGGTTAAAACGGGTAAGGTCTTCATATTATGTATTTATTTAGCATCCCGTATTTGCTCGTTTGGCATAACTGTTTGGCCGGTCAGTGTAAGGGTTTAAGAAGTGAAGTGCAAACATTCCACGCATGTTCACTTAAGGCACAACTTACTATGCTAGTTAATTGCTAAATGTTGTTCTACTCAAAATTTCAAAGATAACGTTTATTTAGTCATTTATTCATTGATGCATCTTACGTCGCTTTTTAATGCTTAAGGGTTTGAGTCGAAATATATGAGTCATACATAAGCGCGTATTTTAAACACTATCTATTAGCGATTCTCGGTAAAAAACCATTATTTGTTTCATTTGAAGCCAGAATTTCATAAGATTCATTTCATTAGATTTTCATAATTTTATAAGTGCTAATTGTCATTCAAAAAACGTTTTTCTTTTAAATGTAACTCCTAGCTAGTCCAACATAAAAATCACTCACCCTTTATGAACATAATACCACAGCCTCTGATGCTGATATGAAGACAGCTACATTGGTGTGGTCGATCAATTTCATAGCTGTTTGCAATTTCATACATGTTAAATTCTAATCGAAGGTAACTCTGGGACTCGAACAGATATCTTCATGCAGTTGATTTTATATAAATGGTCCTCCTTTCGGCTGTCAAAAGAAGAATATGCAGTCAGAAAACAATATATAAACAGCTGTGAAAATGGTTAAGCGATCTATTACTGCAATGGGCGCTGCTAATTGGCTTAGCGTGGCTCATATGCATTTTTGCACTATGTTAGCTAAGTCCCCGGGCTCACACTCCGAGCAATGAACTTCTGTATTCTTGTTATACACGTGAATTTACGCGCGCGGGTTTAACTAGTTTTTTAGATAGCAGCACACATCTTTAATCGAATTAAATTTTCGGTCTATTGCGTAACCTTTTCATTGTTACGGGGAACATCTTAGTGTCACTCTTTGTTATGTTGCACGTCGTCTTATTATGCATACATAAACAGTTGCCTTTCGCAATAATGTTCGTGTCTGAGTGATTCGATGAAAGATTCCAAAAAGCATGTTTCGCGCAGCTCAAGTTCCTGAAGTGACACTGAGGTATCCACCAATAACCGTGTAAAAGTCCTATCATGGCCTGGAATTTAGTTTGATTGAAGTTGTGTAATGTTACCTTGAAAGATGAATCCAAGCCGCGCAAGAGATAGCACGAGTATAACGCATAGTGTGCAAACTTGGAATCTTTACGTATCCATATGATGCAGAAATGCATCCGGGGCATACTATACCGAACAACGGCCTTCATCGCCATTAGGGCTGGCATATTTAATTACTAGACTCTGTGAGTACGGCTCCTCTTATAACAGCTTATAAATTCTTCGACTATTCTGACGACTATATATCATGTAAGGCATTATATGTAGAACGAAGCAGAGAGCCGTAATTTTCACTTGAACCAAACCATATGCAGACACTTACTTGAAGACCCGAATTATCTGCGATCAAAATCGAACATTTGTAAAATTTTGAAATTCTATTTGATTGTCCAGCGAATCCTAATTCTGATTGTTTGTTTCCCGAATTCTTCCAAATGGTATCTGAAATGAATGGAGAAAGCAGAATTCTTACAAAGCGCTACACGTACACTGCTTGCATTTTTTTAAATACCGTTTTTCTAAAATTATAGCTGTTTTAGTAGGACATACTATAGCAAATTTAATTTCAGAAGATAAAATAACCAATCCGGTCTCCTAATAACATTTTGTCGGAACAAGAATGACATTTAATCTTTAATGTTGCTCCATCCCGATATCTCTCCTGGTTACCAATGTACACGCCAATATCCACTCCAAAAACTTTAATACCGCTAGCACTGTTAAGCCTCAAGGGCATGGGATAGCGACTGACGACAGTATGGCATGAGCAAGGGAATTCGTGACCGAAACACCACTGATGTGATAATAGATAACATAATCTCCACTTCGTCGTAAAAAACCACATTCAATTTGTGCTATCCTATTTGTTGACCTCATCAAGAAAATGCACTCCACCACGCTATACGTCTGGACGGATGGACAGGTTGTTTATTGTTTGCCGCCCCGAAAAATGTAGATGAAAAACTTCGATTACTACACATTGTTAAGTGACACATCAAGCTCCAGCCTCATCGAATGTTTGATGTGGCTTAGTGGCAGTAACATCATAGTGGTACGACCTAAATGATGTTCCTCATACCAAACTTAGCCTTATTGGCCCAGATTCACATCATTTGCCAACTAAATACGAGGTTTATGACTTCAACCATTTTGTCTCCTTTCTTGGAGCTGCTTCGTTGAAAATTTAAGTGTTCCATTTTTTCTAATAATTACGAAATGAAGGACAAAGAGAAATATGTGCATTAAATCACATTTCCATGAACCGTATTAAATTTGTGAATACGTTTTTAGTAACATACCAGTGTGCGTAGTAGCTTAGTATAGAGTGGAAAATTGCTACATGAAAAGTAAGCATATTGTGAATATTTCTGTATTACATGCTAAGGAACGACTATGGGTAAATAGAAACATGATATAAAACCAATTGAATTTGTTCACGTAATAGGCAGACAGTTGAGTTTTACTACGAAAAGACTCCGTCATTCAGATCTTCAATATTTTCGTGAGTATCATTGGCAAATTCGAAGGTAGCAACGCAACAAAGCTCCTACGTCACTGCTTCATCAAACAGGATATAATAATGCAACGGAATCGGATATATCGGATTACTGACCCAGCGAAAGGGGTCATTTGTGCCAAAGTGGCTGTTATTCGCTCCTGTATGTGTCCGAAGTCATGCCAAAACTGTCACTGCTGTACTGTTCCTACAATTCCCTATTCATACTATTACGCTATCTTCAGGTGGTTTGTTTCATCTTTCATGCGTGTCCCACAGGGAACTCGTGGATCCAACTTCGTTTGGATCGGCTTGCGTTCATCCATTGAGGTCTAAAGTCAGCAAAATAAACAACTGGCTACACGACCCCTTAGCGTAAATGTGCTTGTAGTAAGAGTCACCTACGACGTAGCACTATCAGCTTTGTTATTTCCTGTCCTTTCTTATGACGTAGGCACATAGATAAAGCAATCACAACTTGCGTATTATACAGGTAGGTTCCTACTTGAATGTGACTATAGAGACATGCGAAAAGAATGTCTGACTGTGTGCCGGTCAACGCAGATTAGAGAATATTGCTCTTCAGTTACTTTTTTTCTGCTAAACGGAGCAAATAAAATCTGTTTGTACATAAAGAAAATGTTCCCTTCAATTTTAAGCATCTATAGCGCACACGCAGCCGCTCCACGATTTGCTACACTCACATCCCGGATTCCTGTTATTGAGAGCAAATACAATGTAGATTTAGTCTACTTTTTGCGTTAATAGTAATGCTCAAGTTTTGTAAACATGCTTGAACCACGACATCCATTAGAGTCCCACCAAGTTTCACTAATAGAAGGGCACTACCACATCCGATTTTGTCTTAGAAATTTTGTAGTACCGTTTGTGGACAACCTGCATTACATTAATGCAATCGCATCGATAATGACGTACCATAAGATGCGCAAAATAAAAAGCAAGAAAGAATATATATATATACATATATGTATATATATATGTATGTAAATGTGCGAGCAATAAATTTCCATTATTTTACAAATATAGATAAATATGTTGATTGTAACATAGACGCTTATGAGCGGAAGTATATAGGGTTTTCCTAGTCTTACCTTATCACCATCAACAAGCCGATGGGCAGATAGCAACAATATTTCTGCCAAACGACTTTGCTTATTCGCTCGAAAAAACAAAACAAATTTGACAATGTATTCGACCGATCTTCAATATCAGCGCCTTGGTACCCATGCAAATTGATTTGCACATTCGAACGTGTCGGATGGTAAGTACGCATTTTAATTCGTTGGATTCTTCACTGAACCCTTTCCCCCCTCTCTCTAATGAGGGTGCGATAAAACGAGAGAATGAGTTGAGACGTAGTTTCTTCAAGGGAGAGAGACAGAAGAAGCTAGAGAGAGAGAGAGAGGGAGGTAAAGAGACGAGAGAGTAAGTTGACAACTTACGATAAGATTGTCGGAGTGTGTTATCGGACCAGCCGCGGAGCTTGTTTGCCTTCGCAATACTCATCTATCTTTATCGGTAAAATATGCATGCGGTAAACGTGCATATGATGGACAAATGTACTGTGAATTTAATCATGTACAAAGCTGGCGAGAAAAACTGTGAACTCAGATTTCGGATAAAGCTGCGCTTGGCGGGAGGTCTACAAATTTACCGCTCAACGACAATAAAATCTGATCATTTTTCGGTAAGCACTAGGGCAGAAACTGACGTATCTCTGACACCAGTCCGTTGCTTGCATGCATATAATGTATGCTATCTCGAGCTCCAGTGGAAATTATCTGAAGGCGTTTTTTTGAAGATTTATTGCTTTTGTTGTTGTCGACAGGCATCGGTGATTCCATGGTTGTACATGTTTTTGCTGTCGATCTTTTAACAACAGCGCTAATGATTACGGTTTTACTTCAGAATTATCTAATCAAGCGAGTGCATTCGGCCTTCTTTGGCAAATAACGCTGACTAGAATCTTGCCATCACATTGAAAATATTTAGAATAAATAATAGTAGAACTAAATGGCACCTCGTCAAGCTATCCTCTTAAGCACATTAGATAGCTAATGGCTGACATATTGTAAGCCAGCTACAACATAGTTTTGCACCTTGAGATTTTTAAGCACCACCTGTGGTAAACGTATTTAACACGTTTACATCGTCGAAGTCGATGCGGCAAGTCGGTTAACATATGGTGATGCTACGAGTCAAAGGAATGTTAGGAACCTGTATATATATACAGACACCTTCTAGCACTCAATTCTGGCATTCTAGATTCAATACATTGCCAAAAGCGTGAACATTTCTGAGAAAGTCCTGAAGCAGAAAACATGTAGCTTTTAAACAGAGTGAGCAAGATGAAGGAATACTTCGAGTACCAGACTTTTTATCGCTTTGTTAGATACACCCTGGCATGCGCCAATAGATCTTTGCCGCCTATAAATAACAGGTGATAAGGATGTAAATGAAGAATGCAGAATGTTCATGACATCGGGTTTTTCCAACTAGAGTAAGATGGACGATATATATATATATGACAACGAAACGTGTAGACCAACTTTTGTCGCGTTAATTAGTGAAATCGTGTGAAATCGTAATTAGTGAAATAAAGCGTACTTCGGCGAAGTCAATATTTGTGCCAAGTATACAATATAATCCAAATCAAAGATAACATGAAACATTACAGTGGTTTTCGGTGGAGATACGATAACATTTTGTGATTTTTATTGGTTTCAACTTTTTTGAGGGTTTCAATTGCGATTTATTAGCTCAGTGTCTATCGGCAGTACTGATCAATGTTGAATAGACTAGCTCTTTATTTCGTTTTTCACTCTTTTCTGTCCTTGGGCATCGGTACCGTATTTTAGTGCGTGCCTGCCAAGAATTCAAGAGAATTATGGATAAGACAATATGGCAATTGTCTTTTTGTCAGTACATAATGCTCGAGCGTAAAGCTTTATCTGCATCAGCCGCCCGTGCTGTTTATTGCGTTTATTTGTGCGTGTGTCTCTGCGTGCTTGACAAATGTGATGTACCACCGCTAGCTAGGAGAAAACGTGAGTAAAGCCAACTGTGTGCTAAATGTGTGGGTGAGTATAAAAAAGGTGAAACGTACAACAGGTGAATAAATGGCTGCGTCAGGCATTGTCCGTATTAGTTTTACGAATGCGATTATTTGTGATATTCTGGGTGTTTGTATGTGATTTTGTGGTCGCGCGTGTTTGCTCCGTAGCAGAGGAGGAAGCATTAAGCAGGCGGATTCTTTTCTCTCGTTAGCTCCCCGTCGGCGTCAATCTCCGTCGAGTTCGTTTCTCTGCATGGCACTGTCTGACGAGTCCGCGGGCTTTAGTTAAATACTTCAACGCTGAGCAACGAAGCGGAACGTCATGATGCATCGCATGGAACGAACCGATTCGGATGAGCTTTTGTGTTTGGTTTCGCTTTGGATGTGGACGCTACGCCGTTCTCGCTACTGCGGACCCTGCTGCCGTTGTTGTTACTACTCGTTCTGCACAATGTAAATTGTGATTTATTTACGCGCCTCTTCAATTGTTTCGTTGTAGACGTGTGTTTCGTGTATAGCCTGCTTGCAGCCGTAATTGTTTACTTGTTAAATAGATTCGACTAGATACGGGATGTATGTCCCGTTCACTCGACCGTCGGTTGTTCACTTCTCGTTACTATCGTCTACATGAACTGCACGGAGATTTTAATATACGACGTGCGATATGGTAGCGTGGCTTCGCAGGTATCTACGCGCGCGGCGCGACCTATCTATAGATGTACAGCTTGAATGTTTACGATCGGATAAATGGTATAACGGAGGGAAAGAGCCGTTAAACTATGTTGATACGCAAAGCGCTTTATTATACAGTTGGAACCGCCGTAAGCTGCTGTGCTTTTCCGTTTATTTTTTCCTGTCTCTGTACGTTAGGCGAAAATCGATGCTATATCAAAATGGTTAGATGACAATAAAATTATACAAGTATTATGTTAGACAGAGAAATCGGAGGTCAGCCACTAATCATGAGAGGTCATATTTAGTTGAAATTGTTGTTAATAAAATACATTTTAGTCAATGGACTAGGTCGGACAAATCTGATTAAAAAAGAACATATAGATTAGTACAGGGCTTATATAAAAATATAACAAGCTACCTTGTATTGAGGTATTTTGTTCTTTACGGGACATAATATAACCTAATGGCCTAATAATATAACCTAATCATAATATAGCCTAATTGCATTATGACAACCTAGATAAGGGATCGATGTAGTACCTTATTCCGCATCACATAGAAAAGGAACGCAGCGAATTTGGTCATGTAACGAAACCGTATTCCACTATGGCAAGTCTCGTTTTCATATCCAACTGGAGCCACTAAACCTACCAAGCGGATCTCTCGACGTAGAGTTGCCTCCGATCGTTCCATTGAAGGATGTGGCTAGTTTGACTGAAGAAATGTAGCATGTGTGGTCAGAGGAGTGAGCATACGGGAGCTTTTCCCCGAGGGTTATCCCTCACCGGGAGCCATTGGTCGGCTTCATGTGTCTGCTCATCCGAACTCCCTGGCAGGCAGTCAGCAGCTAACAGCGAATCAAGCTTCGACGTTTTCATGCGTTCGCTGCTCTCTTCATCGCTGGTTTTGCACCTCGTTCTTATATTGCGGCTTCACTGGACAGGACAGACTCATAAAAATTCAATTTTTTTAGATCCAGGTTCAAAATGGAAGCCGCCTGAGTTAATTGAACATTTTTCATCCCGACCAAGAGAATCTTTTCTCCGTGGTACGGTCCCGCGTAGATGAGGGAGCACCATCACGAAGGATTCCGACGAGTTAGGCCGTGGTCGCTGTCGACATAGTCGAAATAAATGCCCACTTATAAAGTCCAGGACAGAGGGGGGGGTGCTTTTCTAGGCCCATGCCCCTGTTTCGTTTTATATCGACCGACCCGACGAACCCGAGTCGGTTTCTTCCCATTGCTTTGCTATGCCTTTCTGCTCCGAGCTAAGTCAGCCGAGATTAAGGATATGAGATATTTCTCTGCCGCCACTAACGCCCAAGCTGCACTTATATTTTGTAAAGGTGCTGCACCACACACATTTCTTCCGGCAACAGCCTAACCTCTACACACTTCTACCAGGCAGTTACATAAAGAGGTCTCCGAATACACACACGATACGACCTTTCAGGCTCTTCCAGGAGCGCGGCAGGGCTTTGTTCTCTTTCTGTTGACATAATGTGCGGAAATGTAAAATAAATTTGACACACGAAAGAGCATACTGTTTGTTATACTTGTAGCTGCTGTTGAAAAAATCTGTGCTTCAATGTTACAGGTATAGTTACAGGTAAGTATCGCAAGAACTTACAAAAGGAATATCACAAATAATAGCTGGACGAGTATAAATGTATCTCTCTCTCTCGATATATATATATATATATATATATA
>MNPL01003517.1:0-35794 GCA_002081605.1 Tropilaelaps mercedesae | reverse complement strand
TATATATATATATATATATATGTATATAACAAAATTGGTTTATTACCATTGCTATAACCTAATACTATTATTGAGCGGTCATATTTATGTACAGTGTGCGCAACATAAGCGCTGTCTTTTGGCCAACAATAAAGGTATTTTTAACTTGATCTGAGTTAGCAGGAAAAGCAATGAGCGGTAGAGGCCTCCTCATAATGGTCACGGTATATATGAACCCCCACCGCTCATTTAACCTTATTATATATATATATATATATATAAACAGAAATCCGGAAATATATACAAAAGTTAATGACTCCCAATAGCCAGCAAATGGAACGCACGTAAAAGCCAGCAAAATAATCGCCAAGGTACTACTACAACAGTGATACAGCGTGTCGTCGAAATGTCACGACTGTACCGCAATCATCAAGAAAGTACCAGAGATATACTAAGCAGCATCTCTATATTAACACCCCATTTGTTTTTTTTTATAGATAAACCAAAAAAACCATTAATTGAGCTTCCGTCTTATATATGATTTCTCTTTAAAATAATATTTTTTCCCCTCAGTCACCCGAATGTAAGAATACTAAAGTGAAAAATATTATTAGTAAATATTCTTGCTCGCATAAAAAACTAATGATAAACAGTGCACGAGAAATCGGAATACGTACTTCACTGTACGGATATTCCCCACGATCGTATGACTTCAATTATGAGGGAAAAACCTGAAAAAGCTATCAAGGCACGCTTCAAAATACATATGCAGGCTGTACATGCACATCTTTTTTTCTCCTGAAGCCTGAATTAATTTCGAGCCGAGTCCTGCTCTTGGGCAAGGATGTTTAGTTCCCAGACATATTTGTTATCGAGGGCTATACGAAAAGCTGAAAGTCCCTATAGGCGCAGGATTGACTTCAATTTTTTTCGTCTGAGTAAAATTCAAAATCGATCTCCAGTAGGCTTGATTGACGGATACCCTCAAGCAATATCTCGCCTGACTGGCAGATTATGTGATGACGTTGAGGACAATTTTTGTCTAGAGAAAACTGATATAATTGTACAAGTCTTGTTTATACGACAGATCTGAATTGAACGATTAGAGTTTCCAATCGAACAATAAAAATATAATTAATTTTAGTACATTCGTATTTTCGGTTTTTTTTTTTTTATTGCTAGCGGTATTTTTATGATTTTTATCGGTAGTATGTGGATCCGGTGTAAACTGAAAGCTTTCAACTCCAGTCAAAACGGGTGTAAACAAATTTAAGTGTAATTTGACCAGGTACAGCCGTAAGCAAGAATTTGGTATTCGAGTACAGCCCAGTCTATAAAATAGGTATATGCATAATAGTCGGTATCACGTAATATTTGTTCGGGTATTCTGGTCATTTGCCATATTTGTCCTTTTAGTGGATGTCGCTTGGTCAATATTTACTCACTATATACGCTGCGAACAGCTTGGTGTTGCGTTCCCATAGGGAAGTTGTGTTTAAGGGATCCTCAACGGGGCCTCGAATGTGCACCTTGCCGTAAATATGTCACTGTGGCGTTCGCCAAACACCACAGTGATTAAAAAACGTATTGGGACTCAGGTGTTCAAGTTGTATGCCTGGAAGCTCAACGTCACGTTGCACCTCGTTGCAATGCGATTATTCATTAGAGAATACTGCTGTATGCCCGCACAATGACGAGAGCAAAACTTGTTTGCAGCCGAACAAACGGTTTAACCTTGTTTGCCGCTTTTCAATAGCAAACTATCGGCTTAACGTCATTACAGGAGCGTGTTCATTACGCTAGAAGCCTATAGTAAGCTTCGTTTCCCGCAAGCCATGTGCGTCCATATCAACGCTTTGTTTCAACCATGAAAAGAATTTTTTACCCACTTTGCAAAATATAAAATACAGAGTCAAGTAATTTTGGTGCTTCTACGGTATTATTCCACAAACATTATTAACAATATATTCGTGCAACGCCATAAGTGGTTAAGTCAAAACGAGAGCTTCCAGTTCGACAAGCTGAAAATAAGTTCCTATCGGCTTTCAAAAAAATTTGGGAAGATATCTTTGCAACCATGCATCTTTGCATATCTTTGCATCTTTTTATCTTTGCAACCATGTAGTTTGCATTTATATTGCGATAGGCATAATGCACAGTTCCGCGCAGTTCAATGTAAAACTATCTGTCAAGGATTTATCGCTTGAGCAAAACGATTAAAAAAATGTTTAGCGAGAAATAAGTTAAAAATTGAACTATAACCGTTTTCTGAACAGATTCCGAAATCAAAATTGGTGAGCCGGAGTTAATTATTCAAGACTATGCAGGCGTGGTAAGTTCTGAATGAATTGTCTTTCAAAGTTGTTATTTGATACTTCCAGTTGCCTCAGTGAATTTTTATTAGTCGTGTCGTTTACCTTTATATTGAGCATTTCTCTTCGTGTTATCGGGCACCGCAACGGATAGGTGAGTACAGATATAGCCGCTTCTATCTGAGAAGAAGCCTGCTTACATACAGCAAATGCTCGTAATTGCCAATTCAACATATATAACTTAGCCATGTGGTTTCTATACATCAAATGCCTGGATAGATTTAATGGGACTGCCAGCAATTAAGTAAGCTTCAGACCTAAATAAAGCTGATTTCGCCCGCTTCTGTTCGTGACAATCTAGCACGTGATCAATTGACTAAACAGGTTTACGAGTGCAGGTTGTGGGGCCATGAATAGTCATTTTTAAAAAATATGTCTAACGTTGTTTATATGAGAAGTTTGGAGGGCACCATTACAACATATAGATGCCTTATGATCATCATGCTGAAGTAGATTCTCAGTAAAACTTGGTTGGCTAAAAATTGTGATGTACCTGTTAGCGTATTCAACGGCTCATTATTTGGTTGCATGCAGAAGAAAGGGTAATATGCCATTAACAGCCAGGGGTATGGGAATTCATGCGAAAGTAAAAAAATTATCTCTTAAAAAGCACAGTTGAACTTTTGTCAATCTAAAGACAACATCGTTTGTGGTCTCCAATTATCTTCCACGGGATCTAACACTCGGCCAAGTCTGAAGAATTTTCTGAAAATTCTTATGGTTCCTTTTAGGCCAAAAAAATGAATAAAGGATGTCTTTTTTCGGTCGCTGAACTTTGCTCTCGAGCGGTGTTCCCACACGATCCATAGAATCGATTCCCTTTACAGCATCTGAGAAGCGCATTCGGTCATAGATGAAGGGTCGAACTGAATTTTTAAACTCTACGCGAATAGCGCAGAATAAATATCCCAATTGTCATCATTTTTGTAAAAAGATATTCCCGTGTGTATCAAACATTGAGATTTCGTTTTGTGTAGTGCTCGTATAAAACTTCAATTAGCTTGAGCTTATTAAGTTTACTACTAGCTTTGCAGGTCGTTACTAGGAGAGTGAAAGATATCTCTTGATACCACATTACTGCCTGCTAATTACTCACTAGCTTTGACCGTGATCGTTGACATGATATCGGTCGTTCTTTAGCTACCTTTGAAAATACTACTCTTTCGGTTTCGGCAAATTTAAGAAAAATATTCCACAAAGTCATTCCAAATTTGATTAGTTTAGACATATTTGCGTTTATGACAAAAACTTTATTGAGACAACTGAACCATTTGGGAAGCCATCCGTTGCCGCTCCATTCCCTATTCGGTTAGCTTCGTGGTCTGAGATAACATTGCCTAAACTTATTTTCTATTCTCCGATGATATCATTGAGGGGAGAGCATAGGATCACTTCCTCATCGTGCTATAACTTTCTTATTTCCTCTAAGACAAAGATAAGCAGTGTCTGCTCCATTCTCGCAGCGATTTCTCCATTGCGTGCTAGCCCGTTGTTTGTGGTGTTCTTGTTCGGAAAATTTCGAGGGTTCGGGCGTCCCGATTCACGACCACGTTGAGAGGCTAGCACAAATATCACCTTATTCCTGAAGTTGCAGCAGTTGAAGCAGTTCATATGTATGTATATGTAAAAAATATTATATAATGATTAGAGTAATTGCATTATTACGCGAGTAAATACAACCATGAGAGAGACTACACATTTTGCCAATATATAGCAGGAAAAAGGCGTGATTTCTGTTTTTATAATCAAAACTAACAATAGAAGACAAAATTTAAAGTTTACATACATTTTGTCTGACGAACATCTGTGAAGCAAGAGGGCATCACCATGGGTGCCTGGATCAACCAGAAAATGGCTTGAATATAGCAAAGCATAGTAACAACACTGTATCGAGTACCGTTTGCAATGTTAGCAAAAATATTATTTTAAACCTTCTGGACGTGCCGATTATATTATTAGTCATCTTTTTGCCATATAGTATTGCCTTAGATATTTTCGTGAACAGCGTAAAAAAGGCAACCCAAAAATTACACAGCGGGACCGTAGCAGGTGGTCAGTCACAAAAGGTAAAATGCAAACTAGTGCCGTACATGAAAGGAGTGTAGACCAGAGTTTTTTTTGCCCAGCGAACAGTCGAAATCAACTCGTGGCACCATGTGTTTTTCATTTCGACAATCCGGAGCTCCGTTGAGCAAGAGCAACAAGACCTTGTATTTTCCGCGGGCTCAGAATCTGGTACAGCGCGGCATGACTCGTGTACGCGGCTCGTACACGAGTCATGTTCGCTCGAGCAGATCGTACTTTATTCACAAGCAGTTTTAGCTGCTTGGCGTTCGCGCTCTTTTCATCAGGTGTGGTTAGCCTATGACAGTGAAGGTAATTTCACTCATTCACGCCTTCTTTCCTAAGCCCTAGGGACTTCCGAAGTCGCCCTTTCCTCAGCATATCATGCGCACGAGTGTAAGAGGCAAACGAAAAGGTTGGCGTCTACCAGAACGTGGTTGGAAGTGACAGAGTTGAGAGATAGGAGTGGGAAGATAAATCTACATAAGGAGAGAAAAAAGAAAACAAATCTCAGACGACATGTGTTTGCTAGCATTCGTTCTAACGAATAGGTATTATCATTTAATGATAGATATTACGATGGTTCCAAAGATTAACAACACTAAAATACCAACAGATAGTTATGCTCCATTTTTATAGACGCTTAATGAAAGGTCACACAGTCATTAGATTATTTAGCAAACTCGAGTGTCAGTACGTGATCAGATTCGCTCAAGTCGTTTCAAGTCTGTGACTTCGTAATTATGATGTTGTACTGCATAGCACAAAGCACCATTATCTACTTGAACATTTTTACCTCAGGGTATTCATAGACGCATGTAGGTAAGATCTTCACTACCTTTCACAGCATAGAAATTCATTATTATATTGTCTCACAGTATTAGGACAGTTATAGAGTTTCCAATGTATCATGTTGGTGCTAGTCTCACAATTGTCTGCATTGATGCAAGCGTGCCAACGAATGAGTCAACTAGCAAGGCAAGCTAGACTTGGATCGCGAATCAGTACTACCTTTGTAGTCTATCTCTCTAATCTTTTGTCTTTACGAGATGAAGTATGGAAAGGATTGGTAAGGATCGGCTCAGTTTGTTTCAATTTTTCAGATTGTTTCTAGCTTCTGGGTGCCACTACCATACATGAATCAGGTGTACCCTTTTCGGCACAATATACAGCTCAACTGCTTTCATAACTCCATTCTTTATTCTAGTCAACTTCTTGTTAGGTTGCCAGCTACCAGAGAACATTGCCGCCACCTCCATCGCTTGTCAATCAGGCAGTTTGATAGCAACCTTCTGCGGTAAGAATGATGTATTTATTTTCGGTCAATCGGGTAGTTGATATGTTTGAAAGGTTCAACTAGAATAAAGGCCAAATATGCTGCTTTGCTACGAACAAGCGCACCTATCAAATCAAAAGCAAGCGGTATTTTTTTCGGTTTATGTTGGTGAATAAAATAGTTATCTGATGGTACTTCTTTGACATTGCTGGTACTTCCTTGCTGGATTGAACTTCTCTTTTGTACACTTAGTTTTTCCTAAAGCTAAACGCCGCTTTAATTGGAGCGTATTTAATGTCTGAATCTGTCTGAATGGAAAATCCAGAACGTTTGCTGAGGAGTTTTTTGCCCTGGCCTAGTACGTTCGAATTGGAAAGTCTTTTCAACCGATTGTTCGTGCGTAAAGTTATGATTATATTGTAATTGGTGTGGTCTTTCGAAACTTTATTATGTCTGAATGTACATAGGGAATTGCATAATACTTATTACCTTTATATAGTCCGTTTTCTGGGCTCAAATTGCTACAATAAGGCCTGCTGCGTGCAGAAACTTCAGGTGTGTTAATCAAGGTCTCTATTATCTGAGATAGCGGCATCCGTAATAACTAAAATGGTGCCGTGGATAAGCCTAAGGCCTACTGGCCTACTGGTTGTAAACACGCCAAGCAATCTGTTTAGTCCTCAACGACAATATTGTATTCATCTAACAGTTATAAAAAAATTGATGAGACCAACGTTAATCCAGTAAGCGCTTGCAGTAATCGATGTCCGCATGATGAACCATTTTACCTATCATCGTGCAGACTGAAAAATTCTTAGAAAGGTCAATCAAGGGTATATAATACTGTCTTCCTCTCCTTCCCTTTCCTGCCTTTTCTTTAAATCATGTGCCATGTCCCGAAACCTGATAGTGAGCCTTAAGCTTGCCTAAGACCTATTTTCATTGTCCGCTTTTGATAGCAATACGGCCTCGTTTCTTTGATCATCTTGCGTGTGATGGATGCGCTTCGAAGGTGCACTCATATAGTGTCGACAATGCCGAATGTTCCAGCTGCAACTACAGAGGCATATTTGTTGAGGTTCTCAACCGAATGACGAATACTGGCAGAATGCAACGCACAGCAATGGCAACCAGTCACCATCAGACAACAAAATCTGTTAAGAGGACGAATTGAGAAACCAAAAACGTTACGAAATAAATTAGCATATCAACGGCATTGCTCAGGTGCCAGGTGTACCTTACACTGCAGCGAATTTTAGCTTGTCACAGGGATTTCAGCGTAGATGACAGCACTAGTAGTCAGACATGGTATAAGCAAATGACAAGCACTAGAGGGCCTAAGGCCTTTACATTTCAAAAAAGAGATGGGAAAATTTTTCTCTGGGACGTAATAAATGCATAGAGCTGAATGAACATAATTGCATTTTAAATCGGAGTCAGCCGTCGGTGCAGTAAATGGTTTTCCACTATCAGTTTCTTTTTAGCTATATTCTACCTGCAAATTGTACCTGTAGGCGTAAACGTGTGGGTTGATGAGCTTACACCTCGGTTGAAGCACCGATCAAAACTCGGTAACGTAAATTTCGTAAATTAAAATGTTTCCCAACAAGTGTAAACAAGTGTCTGCATGTTTCTCACAAGTAGGGTACAACAATAAGTAATTACTCCTCATCGGCATGTTCGTCAAGCTTTGCCAGTTAATAGTTCGGTTAAGGCTGTTTACTGCTTAGATGAGAATGTTAGATTAAAAGGCCAATTTGTTATGTTGATGGTTGTTGGTTAATTGAAGTACGATAGGTTTTAAAAATACCAGCATGTGGAGATGACAATCAGTCAAAGAGCAGCCAGTAATAGGGTTGAACCTTAAGAATCGAGTTTTGTGCAAATGCTTTTATAAATGCAAATAATTGTCACTGTTTTTTTGTGAGAGCTTCAAGTAAGAGCTGGGGTTCTGTGGTGGGGCATATCTTTTCGTTTTTTCCTAACCTTTAGTAGCAATTTACCCTTGTACTACTAAATCCCTACGAGTATCTCACTTTCTCTTTACGTACGTCTATTTCTCTTTCAGTTCGGCAAGTGAAGTTAAAATTACTTTTTACTCCATTCTTATCGTCACTGGACAAAGCAAAACGCAATGCCCGGCTACTGCATCGCTATTTTTGCACTTCCCGCGTCACTCAACGGCCAAATATAGTCAGACAAAGCCGACCAATGGCCGGACCAGTTGCGGAAAGATCAGGCTACTGGGGTTATTTTGCACCAATCCGTTCATGGGCAGTCATTGTCCGTGGCAGGAACTGAGGTCGAAATGCTAGGAGGAAGCGATCAAATAAGTGAGAAATTGCCTAGAGTCTGGAAAACGAGAAAAAAACCTTAGTTTATGCGCTCTGTCACTGAGTCTGTCGGATACAACCATTTAAATAATTTATTGCCACCCCCTCATCGAAAGGCTTGTATATAACCAGAATATGAGTGAAATTGTCATGCTACCACATAGTTCTAATGTAGATATTTATGTAAAGTTACTGAGTAGCACTTATGCAAACAGATGGTCGACCTAAAGCAAAGGTAAGTTCGCAGTACTTAGTTAATATCCGTGAACTCTGACACCACATGCAGTATATATATATATATATATATATATAAAGCTTCATAGAGGTTACATTTGCGGAGTAGACTTCAGTTACCATTCCCTTTAGATAACTATTTTTAGTTCGTTTCAGTGTATAGTTTATTTCAAGAACTGATTTCGTGTGGCCGTTTATCGCTGCTTATGCAACACCCAATACCAAAAAAATTACAATCCAAAACAAAAATCAAGTGGTACTGCGTCGTTGTCTTATTAAGACTTATTCCATGGCCTTCGACAACGTGCGTGCAGAGGTAAGTTCGATTCATACAGATGACATAATTTTGTTAGCTATTTTGATCTAAAATCAGCGAAACAACTTTTGTCACTGACTCTTTTGGCGACCGACAATTGTTCAAAATGTCGTGTCATCTCGCGTCACAGCTCAGTTTAGAATGAGTAAAATGGACAATCGACGAAAAGCGCCTCTCACCGTTTATTAGTTTGGATACGCACGTGCTATGGATCACTCGAAGGGATCGACAATATTTCGACATAATCGAGATTAAAAATAGTTGTGCGCATTATAATGAGGATGCTTCGGCGGAGTACTATAAGCGTAAATAGATGATCCATTTCCTTGATATTAAAAGAGAATTATATTTTGACGAATTTCGTAAGTTCCGCTTGACTTCAAAGTCGAGCCCGTGAATATTTGGTAAATAATCCCTATTTGCACCAAGATGAAAAGGGAAATTCCACATTGCTAAGTAAATTCAGCAATGCGCTGAAAATTGATGTTGAAGATTGCAGAATACAGCAAAGAAATAGAAGAGCAAACAGATAGAACACGTTTACCTTCACGTTCGGCTGTCGAATCATTGGCAATATTCAATTTCAGACTATAGAGCAGGCTTTCCTGTTCCACTCAGTTTTGCAGGGTTGAACGCGGTGGGTTATAGACTTTTTGGTGCTTCCAAGAGTCGCTCGTTTTTCATACTGTCGAGAGTTCCGAAAAGCGCCTCCTCCTAAGAGCGCCACTTGGTGAACCCACTTCATCTGCCAATACCAGATCAGCAGCAGCTATCGTGGTCCCATTTGCATTGATAAACTTTTGCGACCCTCTTGTGCCTCTTTGGTTTACCTCACTTGTCATGGCATTTTTTTAGGCCTGGAGAAGGTGTTGCGAAGGCAGACCGGTTTTTACAGCTGTCTAGAACTGAGAAGCTCATTAGTGTCCGCTACAGTGGGGGGTTGTGAAGGTAGGCTACTCTTCGACAATGCAAACTGTTACACGTTTAAGAAAGACCGAGCAAGGAAAGGATCGGATGCGCAAGACTGAAAGAAATTATTTAGAAAAATATCTTGTTTCATGCAAACCATCTTTTATGCTTTGCTTGGAGTCACCCATTACCTTCGCAGAACTGTACCTTCCAGGTTTGAAAATTAGCTAAATTGAGACCCGAAAATCTGTCAATCAGTCCCCTATGTTACACACACTCCAATTACCGTAGCCTCCACCTTTACCTGAAATTTTAAGTTTGGCTTATCAAAAAATTGTGAATGGTCTCTCTTAGTGATGTTTTTAAGGCCCTTCAAGTGAGACTATTTGTATTCGAAACCGGGTCTCGGTTCGTGTTCATTAAATTGGGTATTTTTAATTGCCGTTTGGTTAGATAAACATCGAAATGGGAGCGAAGCAAAAATATGAAAGCTTTGTAGCGACATCGTTGCTGTAATATTCTCTTGACACACTTGAGCAGCGCTTCCATTTTTGCAACCGCTAATATTTTTGCTCCGAAGAAAAAAGTTTCGATCCCCGCGAGTCCTGTCACTCTGTCATGCACGCCTGGTATGTGCACAGTATGTGCTTGCTGAAGATTACTGTACTCAAGTACATCAGATTTTTCTTTCAATGCCTACTAGCTGTAAAATGGCACGACATATTATTACTACGATTACCTCCAAGGAAAATTTGTGTTTCTTATTCAATCCTGGGTAAAGCCTCTACGAATTGGCATTCGTTTTCTATCCATATAGATGGCAGATAGATTAAGGTACGGATCCATAGGTAGACTAAAACCACCTTTCGTGATCTTCGTTTTCAACTAAATCAATCGATGGGGTATAGCCCGTGTTACCCCTCATTCAGCAGTTACAATACTATATGTACATAGACCCCGTCATTTCTCCATTTTTCGTCTATATCTGCACATGTATTTGCTTGTTCAACCACACAGGTGTCTTTTTGTACAAAGTGTGTACGAAGCCCTTCACACAGTTCACTTCATCAGTACAATATCTTCAGTACAATTTTTTATTGCTGAGTTCCTATTCTTCCTCTTCTCATCTGAGTGTTATTTATGATGCTCATTTTGCCTTGGATAGAGGTGGCAATTTAGAGTCGGCTTTGTCAGATATGAGGGACAACAAAGTTAGTGAGAGAGACTGAGAGGTAAATGAGCAGTATAAGAAAGCGAAAGCTATGGGCCCGACAATGACATGACAGGTTCCACCTTCCGCGAGTGTGGCAGAGCCAGTAACGTCCTTCGTCTGCTACTGGCTACTCTAATTACTAACAACTCCTCAAACCTTTTCGGCGTGGTCGCTCGGGGTGTAATAACACTTCTTGACGGAGGCTACAAGTGATGTGAATAGCGCCATTGCTATGCAAAGTGTGCCACTCGAAGTAGTACGAGGCAGCAAGTTGATACGATATCTATTAACCCAGATGTCCTTGCAGACCCCATTTTCTACACACAGTATACTTCAAACATATATCACAGAAGAATATCTCCACTGTTATAGCGCTACAAAATGGCAGTCACTGTAATACAGATAGCATTTGCATTAATCAGGTATATACAATCGATCATAACAATACGCAGATACTGGCTCTTATAAACTCTTACGCTCACTGTAACAGTGAATAGAATATTTACTCAGATTTCTATTTGCTACATAGTATAGTCAAGCTAAGCCAAAATGTTGTCCACGGATATCATTCAGTAATCTCCTAAATAAGAATGCATAATTGTTTCTTTATTCGAAAGGTGTAGCCGCGTATGCAAGTGTGCCTGTCTATTTGTATACATGTCTGCGTAGACATAACTCACCAAGAAACGATCCCGCGACGTACTTGCGCTTTTCTTCCCTACGCACATCGGGAAGTGTCAGCCACAGCGGAAAGATGATCGGCGCGAGGGCGATGTAATTCAGCCGCTCACGCCACGTATCTGGCCACGCGACGCTCAAGGGCTTTGCCGCCTCTTCCATCGCCTCCTCGATCGTGTCTTCGCGAGTCTGCTACACCCGGAGCACACACAACCAATAGGCGAAATAATAACCGCAGCAAATAATAGAACCGCCGAATAGCACAACAGCATCACAATGCCGATACCAAAGTGCCGAAGAACGTGTAGTCGCCAAGTGCACGTACATGACAAACGTCGGTACCACCAGGAACAAACGCAATGTAAATGGGACACCGACACCGGTAGAAGCAATCACAACGCAATTATCACCCCCACAACCAGCCAGTCCCAGTATAACAATCGCCGAATTTAAGACGCACACACAGACATGACTCGATGATGTACGCGCATCACATCCGGACAGCAGTAACACATACTTGTCATTCATTGGGGTGAAGATGGTTGTGTCACCACAACACATTACGATTGGCGCCGTGCCACAGACGACACCATTATTGTTCGCAGTAGCATGAATATTAACGAAACCGTAGGTATTGATTCAATAATGAGAGCATTACAATTCACCGTGAGGCAATCCATCGTTCACCGAGCATTCGTTGCCGCGAGAGAGATTGTTGTTAATATTTCCGCGATGATTTTTCCATAGGGAGAAATACAGTTGCATATGGTAACATCGGGTAGAGGGGAGTAGAAACGGTCGTCATCAAAGGAGCACGCGATGATTGATGGTGACGGTGAATAAAAGTACAAATAAGTGCATTCATCATCGTACACCGTGCATCGCACAGTGCACATTCCCATATTATGGCCAGCCGCCGTTGTGAGGCAGTCGCAATATGGGCCAAGATAGGTTGTGGTTGGCCATGAACATTTGCCATTTACAACGAGACGAGTCACATGGGAACGGGTAGTGCAGGAATCCCCGCAAAATCAATGAAAAAACAAGCATCAACAACACACACATGAAACACAGGAAACGAAAAACGAAGAATTGAGTTAGTACAGCATTGCTTATAATCGAATTCTCTATTTCAATTGTCCGGTCCTTCTCATGGACCGATAATCTTATACCAGCTAGCGTCTGCTACGTCCTTCTCGTGTGCATAATATAATCGATTTTATAGACATTAATAATTAAAATATCTTAAAAAGCATACACATGTTACATAAGAAATAAGTAGACTTTCGTTGAAAACACGTTGCTTAAATGTGAGGCCAAAGGTTACCGATACTGCGTTAGTAATGGTGTGTGGTAAAAGGAAACGTTACATTCACCTTTAAATTAACCTATAACATCGGCTACTGTTTCAATAATTAGTTTCGTGATTATCTTGGACTACTAAGATTAATCTCTCTACTAAGATAACTAGGTTTTCTTGAAAATCGCATACAGCTTACCAGGTACGCTATGAAACGCTGTCATATCAAACTCTAACATGTCAAACTCTAACATGATTAATACCTTTATTGGCAAATTTATTGGTACAAAGCTTACTCGACTCGCATTTGCCATGACAGATTCGAATCGGAGACGTTGGTGCTCGTATCCTCGGCTCTACCCCTACGCTATCCTGCTGAAACTATATTGATTTATTTTACCGTTATTTAAACCTATCCACTAGATGGAAACTACAAGCCAAATCAACCACCCAACAGAATAGGCAACAAGTTATGTTTATGTCTTTACAGAGATATCCATTAGTGTCCGCATTTGCAATACAGCGATGCTTTATAGTAACTTTCTTATTTATATAATTATAATTCAATGCTTTGATATACGATAATTATAGGAAACTCACGCCTCCGATAAAAACATTTACTAGAAAAACATTTCCATTTAAAGTCTCTTACGTGAATTATTATTATTATTATATTAGGACGTGAATATTATTGTGGATTCAAAATGTTCATATACGGCGTGGAGAAAGCTGAGATGGATCAGCTTTATGTAGGACACGTTTTGTCATGTACCAACTGCTTTTCTTGTGTCCTAGAACAAACGGCACTTTCAAAAAAATAATAACAAAACATTCTTTCGTTTATCATTTAGGCACGTCCTACACAAATGTTTGTGATGTGTTTATAATAATAGTAAAATAATAATAATAGTAAAATAAAAGTATACATAACGGTATGCAATGTACGTGTGTCTGCTAAACTTATATTGAGGCTACCACTGTCGATGACTTTATCATTTGACATTTGTAGCAACCGAAATGTGCGCCAACCGCGGTAGTTGTAGACGGTCGAGTCGTCATTTAATACTGCCTGCTCCTTCGTTTAGCTATTCTCCATGCGGCGCATGACCTCACCAGCGTCTCTGGGGAAAGCTGGGACCTTATGGGGAAGCAAGACAAGCATCTCCACTTGCAAATACACAGTAATATACTATATACGTTTGTATAACCATATATTATATATGACGAATAAGACGTACACAGCTTGACAGAAATGCACAGATGAGAACATGCTTTCCTCATTTTCCTTCTTAGCGAAAATGTCAGGAACCGGCGTAGGAGAACAGTCGAAGCCCCGTTTAGTTAGACGGCGTCGCGACGGCGACTACGCTAGATGCTAGAGTGAACGCCCTGAATATATTGGAGGGGGGCTGCTAAGTGTCTTCCTGCCCTTTGTGGGTCGGTAATTGTACCACACCCGGGGTATCACAAGTATGGCCCATCTTGACTTTATATAAAGACCATAATTATACGAAGCAGACTGTTAAGCTCTGCATCGTCGTGGGATGGTAGGTTCTTTACCTAAGTGGCACACACAGGTAGGAACAGCATGAAGCAGAGCCTTGCTGTACGTTCAGACCGTACTAACAGTATAACCGCCGGAGAGGACCTATTTCTCGTGAAGGTAATAAATGAAATTGTTACGTGATTCTATCTTGTAATTATCTTAAGGCATGGTTTCAGTGTTTGATCTTTAAAGAATATTGGCTGCATTTTCAATCATTGAATAAGAACTGAAAAAGGTGCACTTACCGTTAGGTCTTGCAGTGGATGTCGAGTATCGAGCTGACTGATTGTTATAGTACTTTATTCAGCTTAGAACGGTAATTAATTATCACTGCCAGTGGAAAGGCAGGCGAAAAGAAAGAGGTGACGAATTGAAGGAAATGCGAGTATACATTAATTAAACGTAATAGACGAATGGTCATACTGGCATCACTCTACGACGTTCCACTCAAGTTGCCAAATTTCGTGTTTCTTTAATGTTGAGGTAACGTTATCCCTTAAGAAAGATGCTAACTTGCGACGTGGCCAGCACCTTTTCTTTTTTTCGCTGTTCTTTAAATTCGTGTTATATGATATTACTCGTTCTAGTCTTCAATAGCCGGCCTTATATACGCACTACATTCACTTGAAGAGGTGTTGTAATTAGGTACATCCCAATATTATCAAAAGTCTGTGTATCGTTAATGTCGAATTGCAGTGCCCTGATCGTATTCTGCTGATCGTATCCTGTCATTGAATTCTCAAAAACTTGCTCATTATACGATTTCTAACCAGAAGCAACGTTTAAGCAGCAAGCGATAGAATGTGAGGACGTGGGAGGCAATGAGAAACGAGACGCGCCTGAGTGGCTCGTTTCTCCGTGTCGGTAAAGGGGGTCAATTTATTGATGTTCTTGGCCTGGTTCCTGAAGGTTGTTGGTTGGCAATTGCACAGGAAGCTATCACAGAAGCAAACGTCAGAGGCAAGCATCTGCGGAAGAGACTGCAGAAATCAACAAAAAAGCGGTGCGGTGCCTGATACATAGAGCATGTATAGGGTTGCATGCTAAGAGCTTTTCCGTGGCTCCCAAGGGGGTCACAAAAGGCCCGAATTTACGAGGCCAAGGAACAGCACAGTTCGAAGATTCTTTTGGTAACCAAAGTCTTCCAGTTATCGGCGGTAGTCAATCGCCATTCTTAAGTCCCTGCGTTCAGTTCTCGTCACAACTGTCTGTTGTAAATTGGTCGGCTGGTCTAGACTGAATTCAGTGATGAGGTTCATTTAGAATTGCAGCCAACGCATTGTGTATTGTGCCTTTATAGCAATTGACATACTAAATGATGGTTTGGTGCCAATTTTCACGAAACTGCAGTAAAACATGAATACTGTTATACTGATTTCGTCTATGCACGTACGAAAACGTCGTTCTTCTTCGTGTTTGTTATTAGCGGAATAGCGTGTCACAACAGGTCTCTGGTGGAATCGTCTGTCGTAATCAATGAGGAATATGAACAATACATTTTTAGCATAAATAGGGCGTCCAGAAACGTTGTAGTCGACGCATTCACTGGTATTATTGTGGCGATGTCCTGCTAATGTTTTTCACAACGATAATTCCTAACACTAAACAGCCGCTTCCCATGATATTGTTGACAAGTACCTAGTCAATGTGAAAATCGACATTTTTTATTATAAAGAAGCGCGAGCACCTAATCGATGTCTTCAATACAAAGAATAACAAAGATAACGCTACAGATTAATAGTGGAATTGGCAGGCGCGATGTATTCTAACGATCTCTGCCGCGATAGTCACTAAAAGTTCAAAAGAATTCACGGGAGCCGAGCATCTCCGATTTATTCAGCAAAGTTGTACTTGCGGCCTGTAGCGACATTCGGGTGATGATGTGGCCTCCGTGGGTAGACTATTTAACGTGCAAAGCAGCATTCTCCTCCATAATAGCAAATATATAACTAAGATTGGGACACGGTACATAAACTCGGAATTCCTCCCGTCAACTAAACACTCAACCACTCACCTTGTGCTTATCGTCAAGCTATTTAAGGTCAGCATTGGCGTGACTTAATATCATAATAAATTTACCGCTTGGCTGTTTTGTCTTCCAAGCAACGATAAAAATAAGGCGTGTAATGGTGCGAGATGTTTACCTTAGCCGCGAGCCCTTATTGCATAGAAGTGACAGTTACTTAGCAAGAAGTACAAAACGTACATTGAATATAAAATATCATGATATTAGGACACCTAGACACTTTGTGACATTGTAGGTTTTACTCCAATAAGTAAAAACAAAATCCCTCGAATATTTTTTGTCAAAAAGATTAAAAAGTTCAGATTAACCAGCCACGTTTAGATTCTCCAAAGACGCGATTCATAAGAGGCTACATAGGAATCACTAAGAGCGATCACTGAACACCCGTTCTCCAACGCAATTGAAATCGAGGAACAGCTGAAAAATATTGGACTCTTTCGATAGAGCAAAGAAATAAGCTCATGCATTGACGAGAAGTATTTTACGACTGGTGGTCTGCAGAGCATAGTTGTTCACATATCTGTGCAGTCCGACACGACAAACGATGGGTAAATCCTTACGGTAAACTTTTAACTTTAAATCAATTCCAGTGGCAAATCACATAGCAACGTTAAGTGAACTAAGGAACAACCTGAGTAATTTTTAGCTGATTGTCTATAATGCAGTTTGCCTGGCTCAAACGGTATGTGCTCTAGATTTTTTTAATTTATTTTTCGATCGTAATAGAGACTAAACGACACTGTCATCGAACCTTAGCTGTGTACAATGATAAATTCGTTCCGTGTTTCAATAATACATCGTTAGTGCATCATATAAATATGGTAATGTGCGCGGCTCACTCGTCAAATGGATGCCACAAAATACTATAGACTCTGAACTTACCGCCTGGGCGGCTTGCTGTGCAGCGCTGTTGTAGCCAGAGTCTGGGTGTGTGGCCTCGTTGAGCGAGCTGGACGTCTCCAGAGATTCCTCAACTGGCGGCATCGATTTCTCCTCGCCCGCACCGGGACCCACCTACGTTCACATTCACCACCCAAAGTACACCAAAAAACAAACCCCAAAAGGCCAGAGGCCAAAGTAAACCCACAAAAAAAAGTAGCGTTAGTCCCAAGCAACACTATATATCGTACGCTCAATTGAAAAAACATTAACCCGTTCCAACCGACGCAAAAACAGCAGCAGCAGAAAAATGATAATAACAGAAGTTCACCTGTTTAGTATTAATCAGATCCTTATCTTAATTACCTATGCATCAGTAGCCCGCAGGATGTATTATTTTTTTTTACGGTACATCAATAAGGAACAAGTGTTGCTTTCAGTCGGCAATGTGAAGTTGAACTTGTAATCGACGTTCGATCAATTTTTTAGCTAGAGGTCTGCTGCATGTTGTAACGTCTACACATTCATAGTGATGGTAAGCGTGCACGACTAGGTTATGTACTAACACCTGGGGTTGCTATAAGAGCGGTGGTCCCGTAAGAACCCATGTGGTAATCGGGGCATGATGAGGATGAATGCAGTAAATAACAATAGTAGCAAAACCTGCTTAAAATCCTTCTTAAAGTTGGTTATGTGGATAAAACGTACAAAAAAAAATAGAGAAGAAAAATCATTATATTGTCATGAGCCTTATCCCATCTTTGTCTCAACGAGATTTGTGCTAATACGACCTGTACATGTGTACACAAACCATCTATATATTATACTGAAGCTACAATTCAAGTAGCATATATGAGCTAAACACTTTTTCAAACTATCAACTAAACTTGGATTTAGCAGCATCTTAAAGGATCAAAGAAATTTCTGTAAGTTAATGATTCTCCATACACATGTTACAAAAATTCCACCATTGTGTGTATCCCCTTTATAGATGCAACTGTGAGGCGATCAATCTTATTAGGCCAGAAAGCGATCTGCAGTGTCGGTTAGGGCATCTCAATCCACCACTTCAGTCAGTTTGCCGTAGTCCGTCCGATGGACCTTCTGGTAAACGAGCAGGGAATCATGTAGTAAGTACCCTCTCAATTCATTAATGCGTTTAACAAGCGTTAAACCATGTGAAGTACTATGATACGGTTTGTATTTTTCACATGTATGATATCGAAGGATATGCGAGCAAGGATTAGAGAAAGACAATGTGTATAAAGATAAAGAGAGAGATAGGCATTTATGCAACTAAGTACGCTGACAATCATATAAGGACCTCGTTGAGCAACACCTCGTTGTCCCATCTCTTCCATACTACATGTAAAAACACTGGATTGTGATAAAAACTCATCCAATTAGCTCCAGTTTTTTGCCATCCGGAGTCGAAGTGTAGACTCAAAGGTATTCGACAGGACCCAAATGTGAAATTTTGCTCAATTTGGAATACGCTCCCATATCAGGAGTAGCTTTGAAGTGCCCTCGAGATTACAATAAATCACCCAGTTTTTACGATTGAGAACATGATATGGACGTAACAATATAGCGATTTGCAGATGAGACACTTAGCATCGAATGTGTTGGCGCGTGGGTTGGGCTCTAATTTAGGACCCTGCCTTTCATAGAGGCAAAATATGGAGTAAAAAAGAGCCATAGCTCACAGACTGGAAATTTATCTTGGTATTCGCCTACACCTAATTAAATCGTATTGAATATCAAAAAGCAATGGACCGGTCGTAGTTAGTAAAAACAACGCTGTAAGCTTATCCTTTGACAATCACAGCGCTATAACAGATTTTTAGTCGACGTAGCTCAATAATAGCTTCAAGCTATATTTTTTTACCGATTTGGTCTCTGTTTCTGTTTCGCCACCCATGTGTTCCAGATATGCAAATTTCGAAAATCATTTCAATCTCTCGAGGTATCTCAATATTTTCGAACCGAGTTTAGCCACTATCTGGAGAAACATTGCATATTTAAGACGGAGTTCATAAAGTAATTACTGAGAGAGATCCTTCGCAGTTATTGAATTATGAAAAACCGTTAGAACAATTTATATGTATGCACAAGGTCTTACTCACGTCTCACCCATCCTATACAAAATATCAGTTTATAATAAAATTCTAACAAGCGAATATGCACAACGTGTTCCAGAGTTTCATATTAATCGAAACCAGATCGGGTGTCCATAAAATCTATTGTAAGGGTTAGAATGCTCGTGGGTGTTTATACCGGCAATAATTTTAAGGTCAATATTTTTAGGGTGCGATATATACATATATATTTATTCTTTTCTATATTACGCTATTGTTAAAAGTGCAGTTTTTAATGTACATCTGTTAATCCGTACGGTTATACTCGTAATACCTTTTTGTATAAGATATAGGTATATAGATTTATTGAATGTGAATAAAAAAACCTTTACCTGGAAGTCAACGTTGTTGTCGAGGTAAAAGTGCAGTTTTGAATCCACATCTGTTAATCCGTACGGTTATACTCGTAATACCCTTCTGTATAAGATATAGGTATATAGATTTATTGAATGTGAATAAAAAAACCTTTACCTGGAAGTCAACGTTGTTGTCGAGGTTGGCTCTCCTGGAGGAGTCCTTGTGGGCCGAGGAGCCCGTGCGTGCGCCCGCGCCGCCTGCGCTGCCATTGAGCGGCGTAGGCGTCGGGGAGCCCGAGGTTCCGGGGCCCGTGGCATCAAGCAGCACGCCCAGCGATGCGATCGTGTGCAACTGGGACGCCTTCTCGTCAACTTTGCCTGAATAAAGTGTATGCAGGCAATCCGCTGTAGTCATTTACCCACCTACCATTCCTACAGTTTCTGATACAACGACTGCTACCGGCATTGATTAATCAAAATCGATAATTTGTGGTATTCTACCCTCACTGTACTAAACTAGCCCATCAAATCTAGTTTTGCTAATTTAAGGTAAACCTGGCTTAATTACGCAAGGGACTCGCGAGCATTCGCTGCTCTGGTTCGAATGATCCAGGAGCCATAAGCATTTACAAAAATCTTTGTTTTCGCAGGTTTAGGCATGCATTTTAACAGCCTTTGATTATATTTATTACTATTTCAACGAATGAACGTCTTAAAAGGAGCTATAAATTCAGATCATAATATACCATACCATAGATCCTACTCATAATCTTTTGAAGCAGCACAAAATACCTACTTTTACACAGATGATTTACTTTCGTTTAGCTGGAATTGTCCACAAGTTTATGTGTATTCATGATGATCTTCTCGATTCTTATTTATTTCTATAATGGTGCCAATAAATTGTGAGCTTTTTCTGGCTAAACCCTCGAGCTAACCTTCCCGATGTATGCTACAAAAAATGCTTTCTACCAGATTTTATCGATGCGAAATTCACTTTATTTCAATTTCCAGCCTTCATACAATCAATATTTTTTAACAAACTGTCTTCGTGAATCTCTTGCACCAATATGGAGCCATTATCATCTCTCAAATCGTCTGATTCGCTGAATTCAGCTTACCTGTGTAAGCCTTACGTGATACTCTTTTATTCGTTTTTATCATTACCAATATTGGTTATTCTTTTAATACTACTATCAGAATATTGAATAACGTACACAGATCTTTTATTTACTAGCACTGATATTATGTGTTATTACCACCTTCTTCTCTTACATTATTAATTCTATTTATTTATTATATATCACTTCGAGGTAAGGTGGTAACTCAATAAATGATAAAGGGGTCCCTGTAAGCCTTTTATCCTGAAGATAGCAACGACAAGGCTGTTAGAAAGCAGTGAGACTGGTCTGGGACCTTCCTTCACAGATTTTTGGTAAAATATTTTTTCGTCTTTCGTTTCAAAAACGACCCATCTAAAGGTCCCTAAGCATTTTCTATATCCGTTTCTTTGCCCTTTGGCTAAGGTTCGTCCCTAGTCTATAACCGACTTTTGAGAAGCCCGAGCCATTTGCCCTATCCGTCGTCCTTCTGCCGACCTAGTCTGAGTCAAACGCTTTTCCCCTACATTGCCGAAAGGATCGTATAACCCATTGAGGTTCTGGATGAGTTCCTCTGGATTACACGGTAGTCAGAGCGAATCGGGGAGCTGGGATTACATCCAATCTGGAAAAGGACTACGCTTGTCCTGTAGAGGTAGCTAGAAATGGGGGAATCGTGGTCGTTCGGATAAAGAGGGGGTAAAAGATCAACCTAGCCATTATAGCTGGAACGTCCTGTTGACACAGAAAACACTGCTTGTCTAACTTACTGGTTTTCGGTCGAAGCTAGGATCAGAGATACTTGCATTGATTTGAGGATTTACTAGACAGCTGCCGACCTCCAGTGCTCGGGCCTGAACTATGGACGTGGTATTGAATACGGTGAACAAAAGATATGGTAAAGTCTCTTGGGGGACGGTTTCTAGGACGGTCTGGACAATTCAATTTTCGTGACAAGTTGACGATGGAGAAGACGTCAGCGGCAGCCACAAGCCAACTCACAGTGCCAGGATGACGTGAAAATAATAGTGGTAGATTGTGGTTGCTGGCGGCTGTAAGCGATAAGATAGTATTTGAGGGAATGCTGCCATCGTGAGGCTTCCTACTCGGGGCTTAAGTTGAAGAGCAAAATATGCTGATTGTTCATCAGGCAATATGTACTAACAAACAGGTTTGTGCGCTATCATGTTCGTGAAAGGGTGTGCCTCCGCATCAAATTAATATAATACCGTTCGATCACTGTCAATGTAATTATTTTCGTCAGCGTTTATCATAGGTAGATGCGCTACAATAGTTTTAACACATATGGAATTCTCATATAAGAGCCATATACTCGGGACCTACGTGCATTTGAACAAACGCCGAAAGGAAAGAAACAAACTACACAGGCTAGTTATCACGGCCGAGGGTTTTGAAGACAATCGTAAAATCCTAGATTAGCAAATGACTTAGAATGAGTTAGAAAAAGCGTGGTCCCTTCTTTTTTATGTTAGTTGTAGAGCCATCAATCATGATAAGTACCTCCCGTCCTGTAGGACGCTTGTGAAATCCTTCTCCAATCTGATACGTGTACCTTTTGTACCATCTGTACACAGGTACCATCGATAGTAACGGTTTACAAGCAAATATACAGCTAGAGAGTTACTGACCATTCTCAATTGAATGAATAGACAAAAAAAACTCTAAAACGTTTTGGCAAAGAGTCATATAACGACTCCGTGGACCGTTGTGCGCAATATAAAACAAATACTGTTTTGTGTTATAACTGAGTAATTGTAAGGTTGTGAGTCATCTATCTCCCTTCAGTAGCGTGTCTTACTGGCCAATTCTAAAGATATAAATTCTCCTTTAGCACATATCTCTGTCAAAACATGAAAACCATCGATTGGAAAGTATCTGATAATACAAATGTACCTGTTGTTTAATCCCAAAAGAGACGATAGTTCATACAGAACATGTAAAACGCCCGCTTGATAACACAGACGGAAAAGTAGAATGTGTACATCAAATAAGCAGTCCAGCTTATCAAAAAAATGTATATTTTGTTGCTGCTACTTGAAGATGATAACTTACGAACAAACCGCAATGCTCGTGTACAAAACGGAGCCTGAGCACTTTAGGGAACGTATACGTCATCTACTTGAACTGAGATTTTCTGAAAGGCAAACAGTTGTTTCAAACTAATGTTTGCCTAACTTGATACTTTTGAAAAATTATCATGATTGATTGATTAATTCATTGTTCCTGTGAATATTCTTTCGTCACACGGTGACTAAAAATGGACAGTGAAGCAGGAATACAATTTCTGCAACTAAATGTAAAATTTTCAGTAGTCGAACGCATTAACCAAAAATCGTCCAAGCAAAGAAGTTTTAACACATATATGGTGTATATATACATATAAATTGTATAAATGATTTAATCATAGATTCATCAAAATTAGCAGTCGAATATATATTTTAATAGTCGACTGCTCCTTTAAAGCAGAATATATCTCTTATTTCATTATATGTTGAAGCATTAGATATGTAGATATTAGTTTGTCTATTAAATAAACTCCACAGTATTTTTCAAATATTTGTGTAAAGATCCAATACACGCCTATGCTACTGGCTTTTAGTACAGGCCCTATGACTCTGCTTCATCTTCTGCGTAACGATTTTTTGCAACCTACAACTAGCCAATTCAGATTGTGCTCCACTGATTGATAAAAAGTCTATATTGTGTAGTTACGCAAGTTGACAAACCTGTTTACAAGTCGAACGTACTACCTTCCATAACCTAGCTAGTTTCAGTGAAAACAAGGCGAGGTGGCGATAGATGCGCTGAATAAAGAAGTGATTGCAATTCAATAGTGAATATATTAGTGTAAATTAAGTTAAATAATATATTAGTGTAACTCAATAATATAGAAATACCGCTGCGAATAGGATGAACGTATGTTTCAGTTCAGCACTTTCGCTTCGCAGGAGATCGAAGGCTCGTCAAATGAGATATTGTGGCTAAATTTTAGGACATGCATAAATTTTATTGGAAATAGACCATCTTGATATTTGGAGCTCACCTTCGTGTTCGTGAAGGGGGTCGATGGAGTGGATGAGCAGCTGAAGGAGTCCGTGACGAAATTTTCCTCCACCGCCGTGAATTGTCGGCACACTCATTCGACGTCTTCGTGCGTTCTTCATCGACGGAAACCATGTTAACAAATTAGGAGTTTCCAATCATACAGAAAGAAGAACACAGGAAAAGAGGAGGAAGAGGAGGAGGAAATTTTGAACGATCCGCCAATCCCATAGAGATTTCCCATAGAGAAAAGCACGGCAAGGCAATGCATTTTAAGTCCAATCGTCAGCCGGCCACAGGATCAGCAGCCAGTGAAAAATAAAGAGGATGTTAGTTCTTTCAGATAAGAAACAATTTTCTACGATTCAAATTCTGCAGTAGCTAGAAAAAATACTTTGCTATCTAACCACTGAGTAAAACTGATACAATGCTAGTCATAGTACCTATGAACATATTGACTGCAGTAGGCTTAGAGGGTTTGCCTGCTAGAGGGAACGATGAGCTTTTGTGTGACATTGTCTTTCGAACACAAAGAGATAGATTACATTTAGTGAACGATTAAATATAGAATTAGAGAACGGAGCATGCGGTAAAATGTTTGTGGTGAGCATAGTTTATTCTTTCGTTTCAATAATTACATTATATGTAATAAACCATGTACACAATGTTAAGCATGGTATTAGAATGTGATTCTGCAAAAATATGCTGCGGCCCTGTGAAGTTAGAGTGCCCAAAGCGAGCTTATAAAGATCATTACCGAAATGAATGGAATTGGAATCGTTTGTGTGATTTAGTTAGTATCATCAAGGATGACGTTTTTGATAACGTTTTTTCCCTTAGGTGAAAGCCCATATCCTCTACCAAGCCAGAGCAAGTAAACAAGAGGTTATTGGAAGATTATTGGATATATTTAGAAAACAGCGACTAAATGTATTGATGACGTTACGATTTATTGCATTGCAAATATGCCGTTTCTTATTTATCTTATTATCTTTTGGTACATTTCGTCGTATTGATTCACACAATATCCTCAAGCAGCCAGGGTGGCCATCGGCATCATAATGCAATTGGAAAAATGCAAGGTGTCGGTGGCCGCAAGAAATTGCGGTGGCTGGCAGTACTCTGCTGCTGTTTCTGTTACTTGAGCTGTTTTTGTTCTGTGTGCGTAGTACGGCGGTAATTAATGGTTAATGATGTAAAGACATTTCTATGTCTCACACCACTTACGCACTTTTTACGTTGCCTCGCTAACCAGTAGGGCGAAAAAAGGTTTGGAAATGGAAATTAGACATTAGATCTTGTTTCCCCTGTACAGCTTTGTCGAGAGCGCACAAACTGACAACTTGGCGTCTGATACGCCTAGCAATACCGCAGCCGACGAAACAAACGCTCGTACTAGTGATTCAGTTCAGCCTTCCTCTATCCAGAAAAGCCCAAGACTCCAAACCTGCTACGATAGCAGTCTTTCGTCGGTTTGTCGCGTCGGTTGGCTCTATTCGTAGCCGCTGTTCTTGCCTTGTCGCCTATGGTTATGCTTACGAGCTGGTGACGGCGGCCACCTGTTTCGGCTGACGCCAGGAGACTTATTCTCCTTTTACTCCTTTGTTCCACATGGAACAAGGACGCTAGATATAAAGTGAACCCTGGAGACACTGGTACAATAATGTTTGTAGGCACCAAATGGGCTGCATATCTGCATTGACAGTAATATATATGCTATAGAAAATATAACAATGACAATTATTACAGAACCTGGTTATAATTGTTTACAATTTCTCACTATGTAGATCTTGATTTGAGTTATCATCGGCAACAATGTATACTTTTTTCGTGGCTCCGGGCAGATAACTTAAGAGTGGTCTTATCCAACTAATGTGGTCAAGAGACGGTGTTAGGGTATGCATATTGGCAAAGTTTACTTTTTGCCACAGGTGGTGCACTTTCCCAGCAGAGTTGATTTTGTTTACATGTCCCACCACACATACTAATTGCCCTCTCTTTGTGCTTGATGGTATGTACAGTCGCTTTGTTCGGGGCGACAATTTGGCCTCAGGCAACTAATGCTGCTATAACAGCTTCGGGAGAACGGGAGCAAAACACATTCGTATTTGTAGAGCAGGCATCTACGCTACTGCGGAAAAACCCAAACGCCATTGACGACGAATTCAATAATATTCGCTTTCCTTTCTCTAGTAATAGACATAAACAATCAAAGGCGAGTGGGATGGACGAGTAGTTAAACGAAGAAGAACACCTACTATATTACCCACAAATACAGGAGCCCCTGTGCCGCCGTAACATAATGAGGAATGATGGATCAGCGGCACTGCACTGTGGTGTCGTTTCGTTGATACGTGTGCGCAGTTACAAGCGTGTATCTGCATTTGCATTGGTTTGGTAACTCATGAAATAGTGCCTCTGTCATAGGAGTAGTTTGGATCATAGTGTAGTATTGTTTTGAGTGTGTCCGCCTTGCGATAAATCTACGCACCATTATTTTCAAAGGCGAGCCAAGACTACCATGCTACCACCGAACTCTTTGATACTCCGCTCGCCCACCAATCTTTAGCACTGTTCTTGCTGTCTCAAGGGCCTATGTCCCACTAAGCCCACCCTATGACATGCTTCGTCGTCTTAACAATGGGCTGTTTTGAAGGGACTGCTCTTGGACTCCTTCGGGAGATGCCGCCGACGAGACAGAATGCATCTGTCTATTTGGTCATTCCGTTCCTCCATTAATGAAGTAAAAGGAAAAGCTTCTTCTCAGGACTTGGCTACTGCTCCTAGAGTCCGTGCTGCTATTTCTAAAACTGCTTGCACGCTGCAACAGCGAGGTTCGGCGTAGTTGGTTGCCCCAGGGTACAAAGAGGAAAAGAAGCGCAGAACGAGCGACAATCCTAACGCTACTGAACTACAAGCTGGCGGTTAAGCCGCGTTCAGCGAATCGCTCTGAAATGGACTGAGTTTAGAACAAGCAACAAAACCCTCTTGTTTATAAACCGGATGTTCTGAACAATATTATTCGCCTTCCCGCTCCCCCCTTCCAGTTGGCAACGTTTACGTTGTCTTAGAGGTCTTGTATAATGTCAAGCCATTGTGAGAGACGATGACTAACTGAACGTTAGCAACGCTAATCGAGGTCATCTATAAGTGTTACCAACAGGTGCTGTTTTGTCACTTACGTTGTGAGGCATTCGCCAGCTGTGATCTCGCTGTGAGGTGAAACGTACAAGGCAAAATAAGGAGAGTAGACCCTCCGCGACGGTCAGCAGCCTTCGGCTTTTAGCACAAGGACGAACGTCGAGTCGACGACAACCACCGATGGCAATTTGAGAGCGTGAGGGACGCTGCTGCATAGGCGACATGAAACAAGATCGAGTACTCTAAGCGAGTATTACCATATGCTTGGAAAAGGTCCAGATTGAACGAGCGTTGTCTATCCACAATCAGCCATGGAATTATAGGACGGCAAAAATGTGCACTTCCATTCGCGACAAGCGGCTTACTGTCACCAGTTTATCGGTTTTACATTGCTGTCTATGCATTCGTCGCCCGTTCTTCAGCTCATATATTTTTGATAGCATTGCCTCTCTTCGTATATGCATGAAGACAACAGCCGGAGCTAGATGATAGAGGTCGGCGAGTTTTTATACCGTCTCATAGCGTCAAGTACATTAGACTGGAAACCACACAACGCCATTCTGTTCTCGTTTGAAAGCGACCGTCAAACAAGGCATAAATCTTTTAGTACGTCTGTCGGCGCACAGATCGGTAATTACACAACATTGAACGCTTAACGTATCAGCGCAGAGAAGATGCTGAGATCACTGGGTGAGGAGAGGCTCGGATTGAAGGCATGAGATGTTGATAACAGAGAAGATGAGATTCTATAGCACGTACACTGGGTGCTGTATGTTCAAAGCAATCCATAAAATAGAATGTCACTCAATTCCAAGCGCTCGAAAGGTTATACGTTCGGTACCACCCAATTCACATGCGTATTCTTTGTTCATTGAAACAGGCTAATCACGATGCATAGACAAAGTGGCCTCAAATGACAAGTTTTGGTCTGGCGGGCTATCTGCATTTACCATTGGCAGGCCTTAACACAGGAGTGGTCCATGCACATCCTAGCCTTGAAAAGTCTATGAAGAAAGAAATGCTGCGTCGACGACACCGAAGAAAACGACGTTCTTCACAGGGGCGTTTTCGGTCCCTGTACGAACGGTTCCAAGTACAACGGCGCAAGGGTGGAGCGAGTAACATAGCACCGCCAAGAATTCAACCAGCGTCAGCCAGGTTAGGAGCCCGATAGGAGAAGGACTAAAATATGCTGTGGACGAATGAATGGCCTCTTAGATTATATTTGAACGACTGGTATGGAGGGTGCATAAGAAAATCTAGACCAATCGGTCGGGTTGAGTAGACTTAGAGCTCATCGAATTCTATTCAACTTTGCCAGAAAGTAGAGATCTGCTAGAAACCGCTTGAAATGGAGAGATAGAGCGTTGGTTGGTTTGACAGTTGGGGCACAGAAGGGACTTACAAGGAGTTCGGCTGTTTGGGCTTAGGATTTTATGCCCCACGCTAGACTTCTTTGAGCAACGCTAGGTTGGCCTGCATTACGTTGAGCAAAAAACATTTTAGTCTGGTATCGTGGATGGTAGGATCCACTTCGTGGGGGTCGACATGCACCTTGGGCGAGCTAGACTGGCGCGTATCAACCAACGATCATTCTCAGATATAGTAGAGCTTGCTCTTGTGTACGCCTTTCACGCCTTACGTGTAAGGCCCCTTCTCTCTCTTGCAGCCAGCTAGCAATAGCGTCTACATAGGCCTGTAGCTGTACCAACCTCCATCAGCTGTTGCAAAAACAACAACGTACAAATTGCAGAAGCTGACGGGCTCAAAGAGGAAGTTCATTCCTGCCAATAACAATTGGAAAAATGGTCGGTACCATTGATCAGCAGAATGGGATAGGTCACTACTCTTTGTACTGGACACAAGCAACCGGCGAAATTTAGGCACGAAGGAGAAAAGATGAAAATTGGAAAAACAAATTAGGTGCCTCAACAACTCAACGGTTTGCTGCCTATAACTACCTCCTTTGTTTCTCTGTCTTCTAGGTGGATAGAAGCTATAGTGACAGATGCGCAAATACATGATCATCTCTTCTCTGCCTCTTTGTTAGGAGGTAAGACAAGGTACAAGTTTACCCATTTTTTGGCTGTGTTGTTGCACCGAGTTGTATCGACAATCAATCAAAGGCACAAACATTAACACACATTAACGACTCGTAGCCAATAGGAAATGTCATGTAAGATTGCGTAACTGAGATTAGCAGGGCATAATTCAAAGTGCACTACTCTTTTAAACATGAATTTATATCTATAGGTATAAGAATGTGTCAGTTATTAAGATTATGCGTTTACACATTAATTTGGTTATTTTTTCCTACAAATGCTTACCCATAGTATATGCAAGAAACTTTACCTATTTCATTTCGAAGCATCAGACCGTTTCCGACTGAGTTCAAAGAAAAAGTGCGGCCTGCAGAGTTAAACCTGCCAGTCAGAATTCACGGAAATGTCACAATGTGGAAAAAATCAATTGTTGAATCATATGTGTTGTTACTAAAATAGCAATGCACTGAATACGGTGGAAAAATGTACTTACTAAATTTTATTTTTTTGTATTTCCGAGGTGAAAGCTGATGCTAATAGTGGAAAGACTTCAAATAAGAGCCAGAAATTGACACTTTGTAGTTCGCCTAATGCCTAATTTAGCTGTACATACATAAAGGCATAACTTTTGAATAAATGATCGACAGTACCACAACTTTGATAAACCTATAAGCTCGGTAAAGCATTAATAAAGCAGGGCATCCTAGAGGTACACGGTAACAGATGCTTTTGAGGAGGTCTCGCAACTTAACGAGCCCTGTAGCGTGTGCTTAATATTTGAATATGTATCCACTATCCGCCAAAATGCATGTATTTGTATTCCAATCAGCCAGTCTATTTAGTTGCGTGAAAATTGCAACCATTTATGCGTGGGGACAAAATCGCTCTTCGTCGTTCATCTGAACGGATATGTTTGAGCGCTCAGCAGCGCTAATGAAGATATCTCTACAAAAATGGCTGATAATTAAGTGTCGAGATCCCCTTCCATGCAATGAGCTCTTACGTAATGCCAGCTATTATTCCCGTATCGCTCGTTTTTTAAGGCTGACTGCTTCGCCCAATTATTGAAATTGAAGCATTTACATAGCTCCAGTTCAATAATGTTCATAAAAAATATTAATATTCTTGCAAAAAAGTCTAGCCTTAGCATCGTTAGTCGTGCTCACGGCGATTTTATATGATCGGAAAAAATAAGAGAGGTGAGATGCAAGCTTTCATGCGAACCACATTATATTGGGTATAGCACGCTCAACCTCATCAACCGTTTTGGCGCCGGTAACGGAAGTTATAGCCGTGCTATGATAGCATAGTCGAGGCATAAATAGCAGAAGTGAGCTAATGACAGTAGCAGCCTTACCCGTTGCAGCTCCGCCAATGATTTCTTGATTTATTGCCCAATTGACACAATGGATGCGGCCAATTTTAGGTGCTTGATGAGAAGGTACCAAAGTCAGGCGGAAATTATTCGCGATAGCCGGAAAGGCACGGCTCGCGGTGAGTTTGGTGGCTTAATGCATTCGCGTGCGCCTTCCGATCGGAGGAGACATGTAGGTGTACGGGCTCGACCCCCACTGTTGCATATATTCATTTTTGGGCTCCGTCTCATAAAGTAATGTAGAAAGCGCTACAGTGGACGTCAAATGTTGGCTGATAATCAGCCCTAGAATTATAGATAGAAAAAATTCAACAGAAAAAGCCGTCTCTTGTAGGAAACGATGTTCGACATCGATCTAACAGCACAGCTTTCATTAAGAAGCCTCGGGAATCGTAAGCTCATAAGATTTGTGGGAAAATGAAGATTACGGATGTCCTTGGAAGGAATTATAATTACTTTATGGGATGACAAAAATTCATCTATTACATCTAATCTGCATTCCCACGGCGTTGGGAAGATGGTGATGGGGGTGAACACACTTGTTTGAGATCTTTGTCCCTATACAAAGATGTTACCAGGTTAAAGTTTTAGATATAAAGCTAGAGTTTAATAATATTATTAGCACAGCTGATTTATGGTTTAGATCGTACAACGTATATTTGGATAAAGATTTGTAATAATTTAGTCTCTCTAGTCAACATGGTCGGCTTCGAAAAGCACAATAGGTTTCATCAGAATAATCAGTTACATCCCATTTTAGCTATAGATTTTAATCACACATTCCTTTAAGGTCTCGATATTCTTTACATTATCTCGAGCATTATGGCCGAAGCGGCAAATGACGCTATGAAGCGCCTCCTATGGGGACAACTCTCTCACGCTTTCCCTAGTTTTTGTCTTTGGCAGTTATAATGCATCACCTTTGCATAGGCATAATAATATTTTCAACAGTTTATTGTTTTTGCAATTGTTTATGAAATTTGTCTAGTACCGATATTAACACGCTTCCTATTTCAATAAGTAGAGAAGTACGGTAGCCAGGACTTTGGTAAAGTCGTTGACTCCATAAATTAGTAATTAGTCTAGTTTTTATAAAAAAATATAATGCACCATCAGCTTAATGTGTACAAGTGTACATGATTACTAAGATCCAAGAAAACAGTTTCAAAGACAAGTAGCACATCTACAGCAATAACCTGCTATCGGTCGCGCATTGTCAGAGTGGCGTCATCGTATACCACAGTGCTTGCTTAGAAATCTTGCTAGGCAGGCTAGCGGGCGCTCGTCTCCTGTCGACCACACGAGGAAAGCGAGACCTGCCGCCATAACTACAACCTTCAGCACTCATACCACGCTTTTTTCGTCGTTCACATAATGGCTTGCTTTCTCTCTTTCCCCAGGCCCACTCCTCAGTCTTCGGATTTTCCTAACCAGCCGTTATGGAGGATTTTCCTTCCTCGCTTTTGCCTTCGAGCAACTTGTGGACTTTCCACAACAGACCGACGTAGACAAACGGTCGAGGCGTTCCTCTTATGACGCACGCTCGTACACATTGTCGCTAATTTTCCACATCACGAACGAAAACCAAGGCCTAGGTAAATGCTTCAACAAGGACGAAAACCGGTAGAAAGGGACGAAGCGGGCAAGGAAGTTGTGAGAACGTTAGTTGCCAGCAAGTGGGAAAGATATATACAAACAGCTAGACGCGGAAGAACCGACAGAGCAAGTTAACGCTTGTCTCTGAACATCATCTAAGAGAAGAGACCCCATCGTTAAGACCTGCGTACATTGACAATGCCGGAAACCAGTTTGTTTTTTTAAGAATATCGCTGGAGCGGTCAAATCGGGGAACAAGGGAACCTTTACCTTTAGACAACCTTCCGTGGACTTCGTGATAAGATTAATGATAGACAAACAGTTATCTCGAAATGCAAGTATGCTCGATGGCGAGCTCGGTGGCGTGGTGCATTTGTATGCACCTTGCGACCGGAGGAGACATGTAGGTGCACAGGTTCAATTCCCGGCGGTGCACATTTACATGTATATGGGGTCCGACTTTCGAAGTAATGCAAAAAATGTTACCGTGGACGTTTTTCCCGACATTTGTCGGCTGATGGTCAGCACTAAAAAATATCTCTATAAATATGCGCTGTACTAGGAGCACCTGCCGCGACTTAAGAGTCACTTTTACGGATCAGCAAGGGCTAATCAGGTACCAAGAGGGAGAATATGCAGCAGCGGAGTGTAGACTCATGCGCAAATATATGCAAAGTTGAGTTAGCTGGAATGCTTTAGGCAGTCCCTGTCACCTCTCGTAGTCAGCTTGACCCAGGCCGGGCTTTCGGGAAAGAAGGCTGCCGCACCGGAAGTGGAAACAGCAATCGACCGGCAGTGGCATAGTACGAAACCCATCGCCAGGCTATCTAGTTCGAGAGAGAAGCACGCAGATAATCTGGCTCGAACGAGCAAAGCATTAAGGATGGATAGATCTATAGCAGATCTGGAGTTACGCGCGCTCGTACTTGATGGCCTGAAAGTAGTTTTAGAAGTGAAAAGAAAAGACTAAGCGTCTAGGTGGGCTTCCGCCTAACTGTTAGCGAAACATGGCGCGCGTGAACGGCTCAACTTACTCATCGTCGCTTATTTCCCACAGAGATACAACTGCCCATAATGCGCACACAGCTTGATCTTTTTGATAGAGGCCTAGAGTACTAACAACCAGTAGCCCGTGCTTTGAGCCAAATTCTTGAAAAACATCTTACTTTTCCGCAATGCTTCTTTTCAAACTGTTGGCTTTTGTGTTTCCTCAATGATAATCGAAAATGTAGCTTCATTGTAGCATAGCACTTCTCCCCTGAAAGAGTCAGACTGATCCATACAGCAAAATACCTACCCTAAGGGTTAAATAGTCGCTATATAGCAATACATTAGAGCGAACCAAGATAATCATTACGAAAGAGGATCTCTTATTTTTCCACCTAATGACCCTGGGAAGGTGTATCTGTTTCTTGCAAACATTGACTGAACCTATGCTTCGCAAAATGCCCCAGTACACAGCACAAGCGCGCCCTAGAGGGACCTATATAAGGTTCTGGTATCATATATAATTATTGCAGGCATTTAAGCCGGAATAGAGTAAGCAACCCGGCCGAGTACGTTTCGCTATATTGGCGAATCTCTATCGTCTATTTCAATCGATTGCGATTGAAATACATAATTTTCGGATCTATCAAACTAAAAATCCGTGCAATGTCGTTGTGGCAGTATGCGATGAAAGGAGTGCATTATATCTACGGGCGTGATCGCATGCTCAGCTTTTCGTTCTCTGCTGTATTTGGAGCTGTTTTCGGATCAGGTTCACCTCTATATTGTGGCTTTTGTCTGAGGATGATAGACCTTTCTGCTATACTACCCTTTCGGCAACGTGCACCACTTGGCAACCATGTCCTTGGCATTCTGAGGGCCTCGACGTCAATTTGGTGATTGGGAACGCCCTTCACGAAAGTCGAAAGGCTAGGCTTCTCGGCTGAACATCCATTTTCAATGAGAACCTCCTACACGAGACGCAATGCGTTTTGATTTCGGTTTAAGTCTTCTCGAGCAAACTCCAGGTTCAGAATATTCAGTTTGAGCATCGATGTATCCATGTTCGCAGCTAGATTTATTTTTGCTTGATAAATGAATTGCACGGAAATGAGTAGCAGGAACAGACCCAAGCTCGCCACCACGGATGCAGTTATTTTGCTGTATGACTAATTTATATTTATGCCTTTGACTATGCATAATGCATATAAAGATAGGTAGCCAAGCTTATATAAACAAGAACAGATGAAATGCCGGCTATTGACGCATCCCTTCGCTTATTAGGCGTTACCGAAGCAGAGTGCGATCGTCCTTCAGTTTGTGCTTAGTTTGGAAAGCCAAAAGGTCGTGTTCCAATAACCTTCTCCATACGGAGACCCTCCGTTTCTCAGCTCCCTGTTGGTGGATATGTCGGTGAATCTAACTTATCTTCAGCTCGATTAGGGATTCCTAATTAGCTCAACGTTTTTTAGATATTCCCTTCTCCCGCTCCACCTATTACTCTCCTCCTTGGTTACATCTGCCCTTTTACTGTTCTTTTTTAAACTTGAGCCTAACCGACACCTCACGTCCAGATGAACATTCATTCATCGAATGTGTCCATTTCCGTCAAATTACTACTCTTTCAAATTCCTTTCAACCGTTACAAGATAGTATAAAAAATCATTCTCCGCCCTGCTTACAACCATGGGACATCCACCAATAAAGGAACTAAATATGGGTGAAAAAAGCGACAATTGCCATGCAAGCGGGAACCCGTTAACTATCAGTAAAGAGATTCTGCAGGAGACAGCATTATGGCATTCGTCCGCCGGGAACTCAGGGGTCTTGTTCATATCCATCCTGCTCGCAACCGCCTGAAGTACCTAATGCGGCCTAACATCAAACTGATGTAACCATCTTTTGTGAACAAACTTTATTGGACTACGACCGAATTTGATTTGTTGCTATGTCAATTGTCCGGAATCTATTAAGCTTATTAACGAACTGTTAAACCCCTTATAAGGAATGGGAACACCCCAAGAATTCATTAATGTACGACATCCTAAAGCATATCATGGAAGCTTGCCTGCTCCGAAGGAAGGTCACGTTTGATTTAGCGGTCTCTATGATTCTAGTAAAACCTGCTTCATGCTTTTCTTGCAAAGGTGTAGTTTAGATTTTTTTGGAGCCCGTTACACAACATTCTTAAAAAGGCCTCATGTGGCTAGCCTTCGCATGATTTTTACCTCGTTTGTAGCCCATATGCAATTTAATCATCACATCATCTGTAAAACTAACTTCATGGAGCTTACAAGAATCTATTTGTAATAATGGATTTAGAATAACGATCCCGCTGAAGAAAGATGCTCTAAAATAGTTTCGTGATTGGCATGCTCTACATATGAATTGCATATATAAAATCTACAGCGACAAAAGCCCAAGTTGTACATCTGGATACGTATTATTGGGTTGACAGCTATTTTCTTTCGCTTCCGAGTTTGAGGAATCCAAATAAATATGAGCAATGGTTACCAAAAGTTAGAACACTCACTCAAAGTTAGAATGCTCACGCACTTTGAAAACCAGCTGTTTCACACAGCCGTTATTATCTCGACGTCTCATTTATCCGAAAGAGGAATTCAAAAGACAGAATTTTTGTCTTTTTTGCATTCGCATTGTTTTTTTGTTTCCAATGTCCAACGTCCAAGGTGTAATATTGATAGTAAGGGACCACAGTAAGCGCAGGAAACCGGACTCGTTAACTTCTTCAGCTTCAATGTTCACTCGGCGAAACTTTGGCGAACATCGACGACATCGGCGCCACGTACTTACCCTCGCGTGTGCTGCCACCGATGTGTCCGCAGTCAACTGAAGGCACATCGGTGGCACCTCCTGAAATCGACTGTTCCACCTATATATATATATATATATATATATATATATATATAT
>MNPL01003516.1:0-27468 GCA_002081605.1 Tropilaelaps mercedesae | reverse complement strand
ATATATATATATATATATATATATATATATATATATATCACTGATATTCAGTGCACGATTGTACAAAAACTGCAGTATCTAGTGCGTTCTAGTGCACTCTAGTGCATTAGAGGGGCAGCGTTACACAGAGCAAAAAACCATAGTAAGCTTAGGGCAGAAAAAATAATAACGATCTTGGCAGTGCAATATTCTTGTTTTGAAGGAATCAGTCGCCGTAGTTCTCACCTACCGGCTAAAACGGACGTGTCGAGGCAAAAGATATAAAATTCAAAAGAAGAAAGAGTTGGTTGTCAAGATGACAGCCAACGTAGGGATACAGCCGAACACGCTGACGTATCCATCACGTATTTCTCCTCGATCCCTCTTCGTTCCACGCTGCACTTGCGCCATCCCGAACACATCGAGTGTTATCGGATTTGACGTCGCCCGCCGCCGCCGCCGCCGCCGCCGCCGCTCTAGTCTCGTCTGGACGAATAGATTTTGGAGGAAAGACCCACGACGCGGAGCACGAATCAGCTCCCTACACAGCCACCTATTCGCGCACCTCTGGCCAGACATCAGGCCAGCTAGCTATAGACGTCCTCATCGGTTTGGTTCGCTCCATTCGTTTTTCGCTCGCTACCCTCAGCCTACCTTCACGTCCACCGCGCTGTCGGAAAGGAAGAGGCGAATGGAAGTTGAACGAAATCACAGCGATCGCAAAAGGGCTCGTAGCGGGCGAGCACGCCATACATGGCCACATTCTCTCACACACAGACACACGGGTACCAACGACTGGTACAACGCCCACGTCGACGACCGCAACTACCGGGTCGACCGCTGGTGAAATGGTGCTTCCTCCAATTTCTCTTTCACACTTGCCGTCGCCGCCGCCGCCGCCGCCTCCGTTTGCGCCCTCGTTCACCGTTCCTCACCGGCGCTGCTCCGTCTTAGGGGTTGGTGTGCTCCGTTCCCGGGTACGTACCAGACCCTTGGTCTCCTCGTCCTCCGGCCAAGCGCCCTTTAGTTCTCGAAAACTGTTCGAGCTTGAAATCGAGGTCGGAAAAGTCGTCGAAGTAGGGCTAGAGTAGAGGCGAACCGAGGGAGTTAGCGCGAAAATCGCCCGTCAACCCCAACAACCCGAAACCGCTTTGGTCCCTACTCCTATCCAAGGATCCTCCTAGGACGCCTTTCTTGCGAAACCCAATTGAGGGACCACCCCTTAAGAGCAGCCAGCATCAACCATATCCCTTGCAGACGCCATTGGTGCCAGCGGTGTCGTCTATACCGCATCGGCAAGCACGGAAATTGCACAATCGATGGTGCAGCAGCGGGTGCGCTAGATTTTCTTTCTTCGCCACGAACGATTTTCCCATTCTACCGAGTGACGCCGAAAGAAACAGAGATATTGAGCGATAGAGACAAGAACGACGAGAGAGACGGAAGGCGAAAGGAGAAGACGCTCAACGAACGCCATTCTGGATGCGATTGCATCGTTGTTCTCCAATCAGCTCGTTCAAGCCGTGAAACTACTTGCGTCTCTGATTGTTTCGTTCGGCGATGTTGCTCGTTTGCTGATTCGGCACGTGGGCGACAGGACCATCTGCTCCATCGACAACGAAGTGCATCATATCATCGCTCCGAATCCTTCTGTTTGCTCCGGCCGCCGTGCGACACCATCCGCTCATTTCCGTGTTAGCACATGAGAACAGGCAAGAAAAGGTGCCGGTCTGAGGTCGTTCGAAAACCGAGCTAACTGACATTCACATTGCAGGACACCTTCGAAGCGACTTGATCGTTTTCATCCTCATGAGTGCCATACTTCACTCGGGAAATGAGCGAGGAAGATGCTGTGATACCGGCCATACTCAGTCGGTACCGTGTCGGTCGACTAAGTTTAGCCCCTGTTGTACTATATGGGGCATTATATTTCGCATCATTAGGCTTGTAACGACGCACGTCAGCTACGTGTGTCGTTGACATTCACTGCATGTCCGTGTGCAAACAGAGATCGTACGTACCACTCCTATCCGAAGAACTGAGGTGCTGTGTTCGTTGAGAGAGCCATGACAGAGCATGGTGGCGGTTGCACCACACATGGGTGACCACAAAATGGAATAACCGGAGGTCACCAAAGCCGCCGCGGGCCAGCAGGACTGAATTGCGTGATTCGTAGAAATAATTCCTGCACAGCACATGTAGTCAATTTCCTCGTGCAAAAAGAATGTCGCTTCTCTCTTTTCCACTCGTTGTTGTGGACCAAGTCGGCATGTAGTGTGGTGATCTAGAAAAGAAATATCTGTGACTCATACTATGTCCCATTCACTGACGTCGAACTCAAGCTTCGTTTTCTCCCGTTCGCCTCCGTTAGCAGCTTTCGTTACGAGCTAATTTTCGCGCTAACGTGGACCAATACAGTTCATGTCATATTTGCCCTCTTCCTCCTCCCGCCTTTATTCCCTGAGAACTCGCCGCAGAAGGGTGGACTGGCTGCCCGCCACCGGAAACGCAAGGGCCTGTCGGGCCACTCCATTTTTGCCCTTGCAACGAACTTTACCGGAAGGCGCACCGGAAGTGGCTGGCCTGCAAATTTCGAAATACGGCTGAGTGCGAGGGTGTGAACTAGTCCCTTAGCCCCTGCAGCGAACATGGCCGAGGTTGGCGTTAATATTGCTAGGGACGAGTGTTTTATTAGGCATGGAGGCTAAACTTAATGCTGTGATATTTTCTCCGATTTACAAACGTGTCCCATGTTCTCTCCGACGTGGTACTCAATGCTTACTAGTTTGGACATAGGAAGGCGATATGCGTGCCACACGATTACAACGCGTGCTTACGTTCTCCATATGATTATGCTACTGGGGAATGTACAGGTTTGTTGCTATTTGCGAGGGTACATTTCATACGTACAAGCCTAGCAAAAATGTAGATTTGATGCAAAACTCTCGTGACAGGCAAAGGCAAAGCTGCGGGGTGGTAAGTGCCTCTAGGACAAACAACAATTTTACAGCACACAGGATCGAAATCATTTTGACGACCTTTCAAAGTCTGGTTCATCCAACTATGGCTTGCAGACACCGGCGACCGATGACCATAAAATACACAATGTGGTCGTTTTCTTATGCCCTACGTGGTCAGACCCAGTTGCTTTCACAAGTAGAATTGCCAGCAGCTTCTTTCGGCGTCACAGGTTAACGCTCTGTGTCTACCTACCATCACTTATAGGTGTGTCCCTACATATATACGTATAATGTTGGAGGAAATGCAGCCGTCGGCTGAGTGGATTACAAGGGTGTTTGGCACTTTTTGCTTGTAGCCACTGGCCACATGTTCACCAGACTTTGTTCTGGTTGTTGTTGTTGGTGCTTGTAGTGGCGATGCCGCTGTTGCTGGTCTCGCGTTTTGCCTCTGATGGTCTGGTAATCGAAGGTCATTGATATTTTTTGCCATTGTCGTTCACCTTGCGTTTGGTCCGTTCGATAATCGAAAGCGAGGATTGTTAGGAGCAGTCCAAATGACGTCGGACACACAGTAAGACCATCCATGGTACGGGTATACCCGCTTGGTGGCCGAAACTAGACGCCGACAGGCATTGGTGAACGGACACGAAATTGATGGTAGATACATGGTGAATTAATTAGACAATCGTTTCGCTGAAGCGTACAAGCGCATTTTCCGTCAACCAGAACCCCCAGAGCGATAGCAAGCTACAGAACGCGGAAAGGACAAACGGAGAGAAAACAGGACAGGGAGAGAGAGATTGAGAGAAAATATCTAGTTCGCCAGTGAACGACGTTAACGGTGGATACTACACTCGTTGTCGGAAAGCAGCTGCTGTCGATGCAGCAGCGTCGAGCAATTGCACCCGATGGGGAGATGTGGTCCTGGTAGTTTCTGAATAAATGAACGTGTGTGCCATGCATTCGCTCCGTTACGGCGTGGCGCGAGTTAATGCTCACGCCGATCCGTTTGCATGAACTGGCAATCTATTACAATTCGACTGTGTACTCGAACTTCGTTTGGTCAGCTGAATTCCAAAGGTCTGGTAACAGTTCTGGCCGAGAAAGCAGTGTTGTCAATGTATCAAGGCAAGCTTTAGATGCAGTGTATGAATCCGTGATCGTTATAAAGGGCGACGTCAACAACATGTAGCGAGGATGACTGAAATTTAATCTAGAACTAGTTCAGCTAAGCTTTCTCGTCCAGAAGACGGAAGAGACAGCGGCTTAGACCAAGAGGTACAGCATGGTACTAATCGCGGAGGTGATCTGAGCGGCTAAGTGGCTTTCTGTAAAGCTGGTAGTGGCTTGTTCAGACTAGTAATACACCTTTCCGCTAATCATACATGATTTTTGCTTGCCCCGAGCTTGAGAGAATCTCCAAAGAGTTTATTTGTGATCCATAAAAAAAATCATCAAAATTTCTCTAGCCGGAATAAGGTTATCAAGTCTCGCGGCGATCCTTTTGGTAAATAGTATAACGCTTAGTTGCTTGGCGAGCTCTTTCAGCATCTGGATGTCATTCTGGTTCAGTCAGATATTCTTGCCTGGATGTAATGCAGACCAATTTAACAAATTTTCACTCAAATGGTGTTCGGCAAACATTTGCCTGCTTAAACCGAAATGAATAGAAAACGGAACAATTGGCAGGAAACTTGTGTTCAACCGACTGTGGGAAATATGTTCGCGCATCTGCCTCCTTTTTTCTCTCATACGCAAAGGCAAGATCTTCTAGCATTCATATCTACCATATCGTATTATATCGCTTAACAGCACGTTTACTTATAACATAAGCGTCGTATTTCGCTTTTCCGGTCATTGTCGCGACATATGTGATGGTTCTGACTTAGCCGTCTGTCACATAGACAAGCACGCTTCGGTAATACGAAATGAAAGCAAGTTGGCACTGATACTTCTACCACAATGTTGCCCTTACTAATATCATCACCACTATTATTATTATTAATGTTGTGATCCTATGATATACTGTGATAATCACATAAAAGTGTGTGTACATGCGTGCTGGGCGAAGTAACAGTTATAGAAAAATGAGAACATATTGAATTTATGACGGCAATACTAGGCTTTATCGATGCGTGCGTATAACCATCTATTTGTGAATGGCGATAACAGATTGGCATGGTGATCCAAAAGTGATTCCATGAATTTTCAAATATCCATAATGTTCCTTGTGTCTAAAATGTGTTACTCTTTCCTTTTTCCACGAAGCTGGTATAGTGGCAATTCGTTTATCATTTAATTGGTGTCAATTACAACTATTTTCACATTGTTAATAAGCGCATTGTTCTAATTAGAACTTTGCGCTTATTGAATTTTAATGCAAAGCAAACAAAAGCATGCTTTTTTCGGGGCATTTAACCTGTTGTACTGGTACTCATGTGAATAACGACAAGTGTGGAAATTTTCTTATTCTAAAGGCTGCATTGATCAAACGTAAATAAACTGACGTAAATAATTGTTGTTCAGACAAGCCCTAACATAGTTATTATTGCATTATTAGAGCATTATTGCATTATTTTTGCATAAAAAATCAGCATGCTCTTTAATTGTTATTAATAATGTTTCACACACATTATTGGCTGTGTGTGCGTGTGTGTTAAGAAAAACCAACCGACATTAAACGTCTCATAGTTTTTATATAAATATAGATATATGTATATAAAGAATCTTTGGAAGACCCTTTATATACATATATCTATAACATTGTAGCCTACCTCACTGTATACCTGCATCGGCCAGAACACAATTAAAATATCAATAGATGGATGCCAACCTCTAATATTGAATCGATGATTTCACGGAATTTTACCGATCAGCTGTCCTTGATCAGCCAAGCCTTGATTAGGCTCATGTGAGATCTGAACTAAGCTACTCGCGCTGATCGAATCCACTGCCGATGGTGAACCCCACAAGATTAACCCGACTTTTACGTATTTGTCTAACACGTTTCGAGTAAATAGCCAATACATTTACGCGCCTGCGTATTAAGTAATAAAAATGTCTCTTCTTTTTGCTAAAGTTATTGCATTGGAGATCTGGCCCGAGAAGGTGCTTGCGCCATCAGGAAATGAAAATCCTTTCAGATTTTCGTTGCGTTTAAAGAAAGAAGTGGTTTCTTAGTCCTACATCCGTTTCGTCTAAACGCACCCGTAAATTATCTCTCTGTGTGTCTCTCTAAACGACGCCTCTATTCCCCCTTCTCTTTCCCACCGTAATAGGGTGTTCCCGCGTTTGTTGCGACACCGCTGATTTCATTTTTCAGGAAAGAAAATCGTCAGTGGACTCCTAAAGTGTTCATTTGTAACAGCACAGCTGGAGACGAAACTCACGGAAACTCGAAGACCTTCATGGAGTTTGAGATCTGTTGATCACCTATGTTCACACAAATACAAACTTCACCAAATGATTAGCGAAGCAACATTACTGAATAAACTCAGTTAATACAAAAGCGTTATCGCACGCTTTTAAATTCAGCGTAAGCAAATACTTGAATTTTATCATATTGTATAAGCATGCTGCGTCGTTGATTCTAAGCCTTCCTAGAAACGATTATTGAGCTTTTTAAAAGATGTTATCACATTTACTTATACTTTATTAATGTATACAGATATATGTACTGTCACGGGGAATATTTTTCTGGTAAATTACTTTCGAAAACGTATATCGTCTTGTTCATTTGTTTACTATAAAAATAGTTACCTGTTTTCAAAAAAAGCTGATATGAGCTCACGACTGTGCGAACTCAGCTGCGTGAGTGATGGTTTCAACGTTTATCGAAACGCTCCGCCCAACTGTTGAACCGTTCACTTCGTGCACGAAGGTTGATCCATCTGAGATTATCTTAGAACCTCTTGCCGGATTTTCTACACTTGTCCCTTTTCTCAATACGTAGCAGTACTAATTTGATATGACGCCTGGAATCCATTACGGGGACGCTAACGTCCAAGACGTCGAAAAGGTTCTATCTTAGCAAGCGGAGCTAATTTATTGCAGTCAGATAATGATGACGAATCCTTTATTGCCAATTTTTTCTCACACGAACATTTTTTTCCCAGAGACGAGAATTCGTCACAATTAAGTGATACCAGGTGCGCATGTGGACGTGTATTCGTGTGGTCGGCTTCGCAAAAATGCGCGCGGCGTTCGAGGCAAGACACCAAGCGGCGAAGAGCGCCGTTTCGGTCAGGACTGGCATCATCGAAGGCGTATCATAAAACTCTTCCAAAACTTCGCCACCGTCTTGGACTTTTCGTCTCTTCAAAACGCACACTTTGGTGGCGGCTTGCAGACAGACAACGCCCGCTCGAACACACAGACACGCACCCATGCCCACGAGGATACACATGAACTCATCTTCACAGAAACAGAGTCGGACTAAATCATGATACGTTCACTGGCACTCTGTACCACGATAATGCACATACGCAGAGCCTCATCAAAGCCTCAGCGTAACGGGCCTCAGCGCCGCGGCACCTCGGCGACGATCGCGGTTCGTTCTACATCGAGCCGCTACCAGAGGGCCAGAAGGAGGAGTCATTTTATTTTTTTTCAGTTTATTCCAGCGCCAGTGGAAGTGGAGACGGCGGTCGAGTATCTGAGAGCCGAGTCGCTAATGGATTCCCGCTTTTGGAGATGCCTGCCAGCTGCACATATCTCGGCGGTGTGGCGGTGTTATGGTAGATGAAAGCGACGCAGGCCCCTCAAGAAGGCATAGGCAGTCGCGCCGTTGTCCGGATGACCACCAACACGGACGTTGGTACGACCCTTGGAACGCGACGCGAGTCGATGTACGCCGCAAATGTGAGCTTAAATCACCGCTTCGCAGACATACACGTTCTCCACGTTTATTCGCCTCGTTTTTCGTCGTTCTTCCCTTAGCCGCGCGAACTGCATACGGGCTGCTGCTCCTACTTTTCTCAACATGATCGCTTCAAGATAAACTGCCCCAGAATGTGCCCCTTTTTACCAAATATCCACTACGTCGTATGCCATGACGATAACCGCACGATGAGAGAAAACGGTTTAAAAGTGTGGAGAAAGTATGTAAGCAGAAATGAGTGACAGGTGGCCACGGGTTGATATAAAGAAACAAAGCTTTAAGAAAGATAAATGTATTTTATTTAAATTAAAACAGTTTAAAACAGTAATTTTTGAATTTTAAAAATGTTTTAATCAATTTGAGAAGTTTTTTAAAGAAGTAATTTCTAGTGAAGCTGTGAAGAACATAGCCATCATTCATCAAGCGGTTGTTGTTATTACCAGTGTTGTTATTCCGAGATAAAGACAAGAAGAAAACATCGTCTTACCAAACTTGTACAGTTAACTTCGTTCCTACGTGACATGAGACTTTAATGTTTTACTGTAAAAAATACTGAGTTATACATACACTTGTCTAAATATATAGTCTTGTTCAACTTTACATATTACACAGACCTTTCATTTTATCACCTAATGCTAAAATTCCTTGCACCCTACTCCGTTTCAAGCTCGCAATTTCTCATAGCATTTTCTTTGGCTTCCACACCTGAGGAGGCATTTAGGAACTATCGGAGCGGATAATGCCAAACTCTGTGAGGAATGGCGATACCTTGTAATGTTCACGTGCGAACCCGTAAGTTTTAATCTTGCTGCGGATCGATAGCTACGAATAATCTTAGAATGTATGGTGAACATATATCTGAACTCGACACGCAATATTGCGAGCAGTATCCTTATTTGCTTAAAAGAAGCTTGAAACAAATTAGAAGTGAATTGAGTAACGTTCCAAGGTGTCTTAGCGTGTTAATGTGCGCTACGTTGAGCGTTAATCAAGGACAAAACAGTGTACTCTGTAGAAGGGAATTAGATGATATTGATACTTGGCTATCGCTAAATGTAATCTAATTCGAATTCAAATTGTGGTTAATTAACGAAACTACAGCTTTACAATGCTCAAGTTTTCGTACGAAAGATTAAAAAAAAAATGTTACATCAAATTATCGGTGGTAATCGCTTCAGCCTTCACACAATGGCGAAATGTATGACACTATCTTCATATATGCATATGTGTGCATATATGTGAACATAAACTTCAATTTGCAACATTTTTTACTTCGCAAGCAAACTTCTCAACTAAGAGGATTCACCGAGACGAGCGAGAGCATTGTAGCTGGATTCTTAACTGGCAAATGGTTTCAAATGGCGATGATTGGAAATGAGATATCAGGCGCGATAATGCCTTTAACCATATTGAACGCAAGGCTGGCAATCTGAATGGCATGCACCTTGCAAATCGGATAGAGGTCGCGCTCCTTGAAAGCTCTAGCCATGAATCCCTACGGGGCTTTTCAAAAATTGCTATACAGGCATCGTTCTGAATGATCTTACCTCGCACAATTATCTTGTCAGAGCCACATTAAACTCTCCTAACGTGATAAATCCTAAATTTAATTGTAATAGTAGTCTTAATCGAACAGTGGTCTAAAATCGCTGACTGGGATGGTTTAATTCTACAAGAAATTTTACTTCCGAACAGCACTGAATTTACCCACTTCGCTTCGTGATATCCTGAATCATTTGTATAAATTGTCAATGATCGTACGTGTCAGCGCCAGAGCGTCTGATTTGGTATTTTTATCTTCAGGTCACTTCAATCAAATTTCTGCTTCGTCCAAAAGCCTACCTTAACACTAGCAGGAAAAATGCCGCTTGTATTCACTGACACGTTGGCCAACGTTTCATTTTTTACATTTTAGTTGATTTTATCATCAAGATAGCTTAATTACCATTAAGACATTACGAATGGATAATGTGTACATATTTGATGTCTAAGAGTACATGCTTATGAAGCTTAACTGTATAAGTGTTACATATAGTAAAACGTAGATACCAATTAGTATAGAGCCAAGACATTATTTCATCACAATTGAATTCACTCTAAATTTAAGACGTATTGTGTTAAATTCTGCCCAAAGGCAGTGATTGAAATAGTATATTTTAAGTATATTGGTAATACTCTCCGAATTCAAATCAATTTAACATTGAGGCATCGCCTTGGAAAGAGTGAATTAACTCTGTCGATATTTAATAAGTTTGTAGAAATAAAGAAGAAGTTATAATTCAGCATAGCGAATTGATGTAAAAAATTAAACCAGAGTCAAGAATGGATCCTTGAGATACTCCGATTCTGGCAACCCTCTTACCCTCTTTTACTCATACGCTCTTAGCTATGCCTTGCAAACCATAATACAACGTTTATGTATGTGGCCTAAACCATTTTAAAATGATGACGTCTAACGGCATGGTATGCAAATGACGTATAAAGACATCGGGCGACATGCATTCGAACGTTTTGGCAGCATCAGAGTGAGGGCTTAGCACTGTGTTATCCCTCTTGCAATGCCGCTTTGAAATCAAGCACTATTAGGTAAGGTATCATTAAAGCGATTGTGATAAATCAAAAGTAAGTATTCTCTAATCTTCCATGAAGTGACTGCTCATAGCAGCGTACGGATACTGCGGCCAGGTCAGTAATGTATTATGCTAATGGCTGTTATTGACAATTCATGCTAATAACAGTGTCAATAGTGTCCATCGTAATCGTAATTTAACCTCATCTACTGAGAACAGTTTTATCAAACAGTCCGTCGAAATCGTAAATGAATGTTCATATACTTCAAGATAGACACAAAATTAAGTTGCATTAAATACGTCAATTTAGTACCATTGCATAATCAGCTAAGTCATTTATAGAAGACAATGTATATTCAATGTAAGACTTGAATAACTTAAATAAATATTACATCCATTTACCGTCTCATGTAGGGCAACGGAATCGGACTAGAGAAACGGTGCACGGGAGCATCAAACGCTTACTGTCGACAATCCTTTTTCCTCGATATGTCATCTAGCTGGGCAACAACTGCAGGAGCAGGAAAGGCAAGCTATCGTGCCAAGCCATTGGTCGTTCGTGTATTCTTAACTGGCTTCGCCCTGTTTACCGCGGCTAGTTACCAACGGAAAGAGAACACAGCCCAGATGTAGACAACGAAGCCCGTGAATACCAAGATGTACAAATGCGTTTAAACTCCCAATCAACGAATAATTCGTTTGTAGAATTATTTTCGTCCTCACAATACTCTTGCTGCTCTTTTTCTTAGAACGGCATGATCGTGCACGGAATGTTGGAATTGTCCTGTTGGATCAACATTGAAAACGTCTGTGTTAGTAAAGTTACTATACCCGATTGTTCTTAAAGGTGACGAAAATTGCAGGTCCATTTTGGTAGAACTGATGGAAAGGACGTCGTCGCACAGGCATCTGTCGTTCGTTTTAATATTACTAACCGACGTTGGTCTGAAATATATTGCCTTCAAGATATACCTAGCAGATGAATATTTGTGTCAACTTGCAGATTTACAACAAAAACATGACCCAATTATTAGTTCTGTTTCTCTGAAATTCGAGTAACAACTTTTTTCTTTTCAGAGGCATCGATTTACATAAACACGTATTTAGGGCGTCGATACAACATTTGCGTGGAAAGGAAACAAAAAATCAAAACAATGTTCTAATGGTTCAAGCACCATGTTGCCATAAATAAGAGCGCAAGCTCAGTAATGAATAATCCATTTACATATGAATAGAACATAACAGAGCAAAATAGCGCACGGTGCATAAAAACATAATGGCGTAATGCATAAAAAGCTGCACATATTTTGACGCGAATCAAGGGATGTGGTTCGCAAGCTATTTTCCTTGGGTCTAGAAAGCTGGCTCAAAGCGAATAAGCTGCTTGCTTTGAGGCTGCAGCGCACCTTTGTATCGCTTTTTATGGTCCTTAATTGAAATATATACTACCTTTTATTTGGGCCTACAACCGGAAGTCAGGCGGACGGAGAAGAAGTAAACGAATATGGTCGGAAATACATCGGTTGGTGAAGTCGGCAGGCGTGTCTAATATGGATAGGTATCGTCCTACCGAACAGCCTCGCTGGAGTCGCCTGCAATACCTTAATAAAAATATTTACCTGCACAAACTTTGAAAACCCGTTCAAGAGCACGTCTATGAGCTGTGAATGTGTGCATACGAGGTTACCCTTGAGCAGGATATTCCATGAATGCATCTGGTTGACATCCGCAAAATCTATTTATACAATTTATGTGCAGAGCGTTCATTCAGACGGATCAAAGCTGCCAATACGAAAATGACCAATAATTTAAATATTTTACTATTCTGAAAATGTTGCAAATTTACTGAAGTTCAGGTGCAACTTTTTTCCGTTTCATATGACGCGGTATTTAGAATTGGCCCAGCGGTCACCTCTATTGAAAATGTTTACTACATGGCTGCATATTCATTTGTGAAGTTTTTGCAGAAACATATTGACTACATTTCATGCTGTATTCCGAAAAATAGAATGCACATGATCCATAAGATGCCTGCACATAAGCTACAGGCTCCTTCGATCTTCGCTGCACGCGAAGGTCTGTGTGTGACCTTAACATATTAAGTATTCCATAAACGGATCTACATGTTTGTATTTCTGCTACGAACAATCATCACCCTTGCAGCGAAGTTGAGGCTCATGAACGACATCCACAAGCCTGGTTCCGGCCTTAACAATGTCCTTCCCTACCAGCGTACGCGAAAGGATACGTGAGACGTTCCTTGCGCCGCTACTACAACTAGTATCACTAGAATAAGTAGATCAACTATTAGCGAGGAGCATAAAAAAGTGCTAGTTTGCCCTGTAAGGTAGCGAGAACACATCAAGGGATCTGAGCAGCTACGTCCGGAATATATCACCCACTAGCAGCCATGGCGTACGAGAAGCTGCCGATCACTTAGCTCACTTTCGCGAGCTCCTCCGGACGCCGTTGCAATGTGTGGACCACAAGCGAAAGGAGGAGATGGAAGAAAGTGGTGGAAAGTAGTGAGAGACGCGAGCGCGCAAAGAAGCGGGCAGGCAGGCGTCTACGATACAACCGACAGGGTTGCTGTTACCAGGCAGAATCTGTGGCCTCAGCCGAGCCGGGGTGCTGCCATCGCTGTCGAGGTGAATCGACTCCTGCAGAATGGCGGTGCAATGCAGCAGACCGACAGACGGGAGGTAACGAATTTTGTGTTGGCACTCGGCGTCAGCGACCGCTCCGAAAGCAAGGCGGAAAAATCGAGCGAGAAGTAGATGTGGTGTGCTCTAGAAGCATGGAGTCAGTATGAGAACTGCTCGCCGAGGCTGGGGCAAGCAAGAGGGCACAGATTCCAACGTACAGAGTGGGGGTGGCGTAATAAGGAATAGTATGAATGAAGAAATGCAGGAAAACCGGTATGGCTGGTTGGAGGTTGTGGGGAATGGGTGCGCGAGAACGTATATTTGTGTATTTGCGTATGCGCCGGAGAATTTGCCAGGTAAGCTTAAGAATATACAGGGGCACCCAGCCTGACATGAAGTGAGGTGTGGAGTGAAATTGAATGGAAAGGTCTATTGCACACCACCGTTATAGGATCGGTAGGGAGGAATATAACTCCTAGAAAGTTAGGGAGGGAGAACAGAGGAGCATGGAAGTGACGTATCACTGTAAGACATACAGGCAGGAACTCCTAGTGCAAATGTTGAAAATATAGCTTCTGTCAAATCTTGGAAGTGAAGCACGCAGTCAATAAGCTAATATTCTATAATGGAATGGGTTTGTTTGAACTATCACGATTCTGCAATTGCCACGAATACAGTTAATCAATTGCATCGATTTCTGTTTCCACTCATTCTCTCAACTCAAAAACATTTCTGCCCAAGCGACTTGTCTGATTACGCCGATCAATAATAGAGTGAAAATCACTTGTACAATTTGCAATTCGAGCACATAAAGTATTCAATAAAAATATTTGGCGATATAAAAAATGCGCCTAAAGAAAATTCACGATGTTCATATATAATCGTACGTGTCACGAGATATGAACTCAAAAGAGTTCTAATAAGTGCAATTGTTCTTTTAAAACAGTCTGCTTACCGAGGCGCTATAGTCTTTATGATGCCAATTATTTTCAGCCGCTAGATAAATATTGACAAACGTTTTGCCAGCCCATTTGTATTATTAATATAGCAAAGATCAGCTCTTATTTGCGGTTTCCACTAGCAGCGACGAACTTCTTGCAGTTTTATGGAATTGATCATGGCATGGAGAGCCTCCGAGCGCCTCGACTATTAAAGAACGCGGGTTGGTGACATTAATTATATCCGAAGAAATATGCTTGGTATGTTACAACTGTGGATTGTTTTAGTGCCATTACATGAATACCATATCGTTATTATTATTATTATTATTATTATTATTATTATTATTATTATTATTATTATTATCGTTACTATTATTAATATTATTCGTTATTAATTTTTATCGTCTAGTGGCTGGATGAGCGGACGTGCGCAAAACCACTCTATGCAAAAAGTGTCAGTGGCAACGTGTCCTTGTCCTGAAATCTTTATTATACAGAATGGTTACAGATAGGTATATCCCGGGAGCCGAACGTTTTTAATCAGTTTTTTACCGGAAATGTGTTTCTAACTGTGGTAAAATACTGTAATTAACGACTGGCAATATAACCTGCGGAACCCGCTTTATCTTTAAAGCCAACCAGGCCAAATAAAGAGCCGCAAAACAATTCGAATAAGCAGCGATAGCTAGAAAAATAAAAAAGCGATTGTGAACAGCATACGAGCTGCAAAACTATAGACTGTTCCCAATACAGCAAAAAGTATGAATTGATCCAAAGTCACACAACATAAAACTAATAGCAAGTCGACCACTGTTTCTAAAAACAGCTGTGTGTTACCACGCTAAGTAACGGCTTATGTGTAAGGGATCCGTTCGAAGCCCGGGACATTAAGCCGATTAGAGTGCACCAATTTATATATTCCTTTGAATGTCAAAGTACTCAAAAACGATATCTATTGCCCTAAGTTCTTCAAATAGTAAGATTACGATATTCATGAATTTCGGTGGAGATTATGTACACGACTGCATAGATAGCCACACTTCAAACAGAAGGGGCATATAATAACTCTACAAGGCAAGACCCGTTTTACCTACGGCGTAAGCCGTGAAGTTCTAGCAAAGATGAGCTGTAGAAGCATCAAGATGAATGCGGAATTCCAAGGGCTCACCACTGCAGGACAGTGTTCATTTGGCTCCGAATGATTTGATTCCTTTCAGTGACATTTCGGAGGCGTTTAGCTGTGGCGAATCTGAGGATGTAATATAGCTCAATTCTAAAACGGTCTTTAAAACAGTTTCGCTCTTGTACTTGCAAATATGATCACCAGGATCTTTTCAGTAATAAAATTTTCAATTGGCCATCGCAGTTCATATAGTAACCGGTAAGGGCACTACTAGGTAGACACAGATCTTCTATAGAATATCCTATTTCTCATTTTCAGGGAGCAAATGCGTAGAGTTATCGTATTGAGGTTGCTATATGAAAAAATGTGCTCGCGTTACTCTATGCGTGTTTTTTATATGATCATGTAGAAGTTACGAAACCTGACTAATTTACAACATGATGCACACATTCATGACAAGAAGAGGTCGAAAGTGCAAGAAGACTCGATACCTGACTGAAATTGCAATAACCGAAAGGCAGTTCAGGGTTACACAAAAAAATTAGAAATCATACTAAGAGATGTGGGAACTATCGATCTTTTATGTGATCTGCAACGTAAAAATAGTGCAACCAAATTTTTCTAAAACGAAAACTTCCCGTTAAAACTGAGGAGACTATTAATCTATCATTATCAAGGGTGTCAACTGTATAAACTCAAAGAGCTAATGCAATCTAACACTTAACACGTACAATCTAATACTTCTTTACGATTTCGTACAATAATGTTGACGTATATAATAATAATAGTACAAAATAGCACGCAAACTATTGAAATCATGACACAGTGCAATAAATTAGATTGTGAATTTATCGCACTTGTAATGAAGTGGTAATCAAGTGTAAACGTAAATAATTATATATTTCTTTTGTGAAGTAAATTAAATACATAGATTGATGATTATTATTAATATTATAATTTTTACTTAAAAATTAGTCACAGCAGCGCAATAGCACTATGTATAGATAGGTTCGTATCAAAATTTGGAAAAAGAGGAAATAAAAAAAGGTTTTACAAGTACGCAAAATGATTGAAATATGGTCTCATTACTACAGCATTTAAAAGTAAGTTAGCACTCCGCAGATTTGATTAAAACGAACTTTTTTACGTTTTGAAAGAAGCCACACTCCCCATGCGACAATGCCGGATAACTAGATTATTTTTTAGCGAATCTATTTGAACCGGAACTTTTGCATGATTTCTAGCAATAGACACATTTAGTTACCAACCAATTATTAACATATGTATTTTTAGCTTCGCACAAAGAACCTTCGTAAACAGCAAGCAGCAATACCACACGTTATGATGTATACAAACCACTTAAATCATTTTATTTCATATCATAACGACAATCGCGATGGTGGCCAATGCGGTCGGTCTATGATAACTGTTCATTTTCTACTAGTCATATCTATATTTGTGAGGCTACGAACGTGATGTCTTCCTGGGCAAGTGTCATTAGTCTAGTCTGCTAGAGTATACTACAATTCCTGTGCTCCACTTAGATTGAAACTATTGCAATTTTTCCGTACTTCTGTCTTCCGAAACTTCAATATAATTTTAGGTATTTCTTTTAATGTTCATCAATCAAATATGTTACATCAATCGATTGTGTGTAGTGCAATAGCTTCCATGTCTGAATAATACTCTCCTGTTAAAGGGTGCATAAATATGTCATCTGATGAGAGTCAATTATGAAAAGCAACAAACTCATAAATCGTATCACAGGTGAGTTTAACACATTGAAGACCGAATGCCAGTGAATTGATGGTTAGTGAACAGCTTGTGCTTCTGTTATAGTCTGCGCGATATCAAATATCACTTTTTCCGTTAATCTTAATTTTCGTTACATTCGAGTCCCATGATATATGTATACTATAATTGTACCCAGCCCTTATTCTCCTCTTCCTGTCGTTCAGTTTAAAGTTTGTTTGAGGCTCACTTCAATTGCAACGATGATTGTCATCTGGAAATAAAAAATAGCATTCCTATTTTTTTTAATAAAAGTTAAATAAATGAATGATCTTTAGTGAAATTTTGTACACACAATCCCAATTGTGTGAGAGTATTTTAAAATGAGTCCGAGCGTATCATGTATACACTGCCTTTTGTCACTTTAAATTGACTTAAATATATGAATATAAAAAATTACAATAATCGACATCAGCTATATTCTACATAAAATGATGGAGAGCGAATTTTACACAAGTGATTTTACGAATATTTGAAAATTAAATAACTTTGTAATATATATATACATATATATATATATTCATAAACAATATTTCATAAGCAATATTTCATAAACATAGGTTTTCAATCCTTGGCTTTCGTTGCCACCCCCGTCTGACCTTTCCTAATGGAGAGTCCGGATGCCTCTCTTTTCTCTTGGGTGCCTGCTGAGGTTGTGGATGGAAGCTCTGTTTTGAAGAAGGACGTGAGGTCGGGGCAAGTGGCAGAGGGACGAGCGAAAATGAAATAGCGTACGACGTATAGGAAGACAAGGGTTCGATGTATGGACATGAAGCCGGGTATGAAGAAATGCGAGGTAAGGGCACGGTGATGGAAGCTGGTAATGTGGTAAAAGCCGGAACAGCACCATCTACGAGGCAGGCAAATGGATGAATGAATTTGGCGGCTGATTTAGGACGTCTCATCGACTTCGGCCCTCTGTCGGTTTTCTCTGCTCGCTATTTCCACCTAAGAACGAAAGAGAGCGAGACACAGCGAGTGAAGTGAAGTGAACGAACTGTAGGGTCGAATTCCTCCGAAGGGTCGGCTTGGGCGCGGAGAGAGCAGGTTAGCATGACTAGAAGCTGACTAGCTGAAGGAAAGGTAAGATAGAGGATCTTTGACGTGTGAAGGCAAAAGGTATTGGCAGTGGTCGGCGTTGCTTGCTGGCAAAAAAGGCGACTGGCATCAGTGCAGCATTAGGGCGGTGATGTAGAGAAGAAAGAAGCAGAGAGGCTGGTACAATAGAAAAGTCTAGACAAAGACACCGTAAGAAAAACGAGGTCGTGCTCGCTCCTTTTTCATACAAATACAAATTTTATATCATCCCTAACTCGAGTTTTGATTTCCATATTTATTTATTTGAAACACGCGGCCCGACAGCATGGGCCCAAACTTTTACTAGCTCAACCAGTCAGCCCCATCTACTTTGCAGGTTGGTGCATTTCGTCTCGAGCCCCCAAGCTACCGACCGCGCGATACCAAACGCTGAATTCAAGGCGAAATAACGCTGGTGAAGCCAAAGACTGAGCTTCAATAAATCTATCAGCTTCATTGCTACTATGCTATGCGAGCTATCAGCCATCGCTTTCATTCAAGAGCGCCCTCTTCTTGCCCTTGCTCGCTGTTTTGCTTTCTCTAACTCTCGTTGTCCCTCGCACTCGCTGTATCTTAAGGTGAGCAGCCGCTTCGGACGACGGGAGGATTCTATCCGAGATTGATGAAATCCACCAAACCATGAGGAAAGAAAATGATGGCCTAGATAAAGAAAAACAAAACCAAGTCTTGTGTCAGAGCACAAGGTATGAGCGGCCACAGTGAAGGGACCGAAAGGGATGAATTTAAACGCAACAATAAGCTTACCAATATACTCTATCACCAATAAGCTCACAAAATACTTTCCCACCGTGATATTTCGGCCGCTGCTGTTATTATTATTATTTTGATATAGTAATTTACGACTCATACAAGTAAAATCACGGTGACTGCCTATTCCGTGTTATATCTTTCTTTATAATTAAAGTACGAAGATGGTCCGAAAATACATCCTCATAAAAATACCAATTCTGTTAAAAATACAAATAATAAAAATAATAATTTTGTTATTATTACAACAGAACTAAGGCCAATCCAAGGTGTATAGATGTCATCATGCAGCTTGGTAGACTTGAGTTGTATATTGCTCATGATACACCAAACTGCAATCTATTTGGCTCTAACATTCTTACGCCAATAGCTCAGTTCGCGAACTGAAATGAATTTGATTGTAACTAAACGAATAAGGTACAGCCTTATTGGAAGAATGTAGTGCCTGACGTAAGCATCACAAAGGGAAGCATAATGTTAGGAATTCGTAAAAAAACTTTTACGCCAGTAAGGAATGTTACTAAACGTCATTAAAAAGTGGCGTGGGTCAGATTAGCTTGTTTTGTATATCCGTCGCATATTTCAAGGACTGACATTTTTTGGTAATTGTATGCTCTTTTTCACAAAGTAAAGAATACCATCTTGCATATATATATATATATCATCATCGCTTTTTATTTATGCCCTTTCTAAAAGTGGGTCTGTCGGCTGTTTTCATCAAAGCGTGCAACAGGCGTGTGACAAAAACTTGTATGAAACGTTTTGTCAAAGACGACAAAAAGTGGTTTCATGGTCAGTTTTTTAAACGCATTGTCTTTAAATACCAGTACTAACTGATTAATAATTTATGTTTAGGATTGAAGAAATCTTTAACTTGAGCACCTTTAAAGTCCCCACACTCCCCACAACAACAAGAAAGAAAACCACCGTTAAGCCGATAATAGAACATTATAAAATTCGTCGCACTCATGAATGTCCCACCACACTTACAGATCCTGATGACATGAGTTCACTACATGTTGAAAATTTGATACGATTTTTACGCCCGTTTCTGACACAGCTTCTTAAAAAACGTCTTTTTGAGAAAAGTGATCTATTCATTGGACAATGTTATGTTTTCTTTTCTCATAAAAAATTGTACGTGAACTTAACGTTACAGGATACACTCGCTACCGTTATGCTTATCGTTATGTAGATTCTATTTTTTCACACCGCAACATACTGGCTAGAAGCACTTCCCAGCTTTGGGAATTCAGCTATAGTTAACTGAATACCTTAAACTGCATCAGTATATTTCTTTGGCTGTTTCAGTCTGCTTTCTTGGCTTATTTTTATGCTTGGTATGCTATGTAGTCTGATTGTGTGTGCGATCAACGTTGTGCGGTCTTTCTTCATGCGCTCGCTTGCGTATGTACCCCCCTTGCCTGGGTGTCTCTTGCTGTACGTGTGTGTGTGTGTGCATGTGAGTGGGTGAAGGCAAAGAAGTTTCTACGCAGTTGCTCTTCGGGGGCTGATTTACATCCGCCGCTTTCCGCTGTCTTGGTTCCGTCCTTCGAACGCCTCGGCGTCGTGTCCCTTCTGCTATTCCTGGTGAGTTTCTCGACAGCTTCACAGCAGACGCAGTCGAATTCTCAGCGAACGGCGGAACGAGAACTGGTGCTACGGTCGTAGCATCGGCCGCGGCGCAGGCGGGGACAGCACAGCATGCAGAAGGAGCCATATTGGCCTCACTCGGCCTCACACCCGTTCTTCTACAGCACACAGCCGGAGCATTGGATGGCCACGCGGCCCAACCTGACGGTCACATAGCCGCATCGTCACACTCCAATGTGCTAGTCAGCTCTGCGGAGTTCAACTCGACACAGCGACGAGTAACTTCACCAAAAGGAAGTGAAGTGGCTGACGAAGGCGGACAACACATCGAGCAGAAAATGCCGTCACTACACAAGGAGCGCACTTCCAGCGATACTCACAGGTCCCCATTCATTTGAACTCTAGAGCAGCTCGAACTGTCGTTAGAGATCCGTTATTTCTTGGTTTACCCCTATGCCCCAACGAGGAGTAATGGCCCAGTCGCCTTAAAAAGTCCAGACAATGACCTTATATCTCGCTTGTCAGCTGAACTGCACGAGTCTGCCTGGCTGGCTGGATTCTAATTCCAGGGCAAGCGAACGTTCGGCTGAAAGTGGAAGGGAAAAACAATCCAGCGGAGAAACTGAGCCGGGGTCAGACGCGGCAACTCGCGCGATGAGGGCATCGGCGAACGGAGTATTTCGCGTGTACAAGTACACGCCGCCGAAAGCAAACATCACATCGGGTAGACACTAGAATTACGCCGCGGGCAGTCGGTAGTCGGAGAAAAAGGAGGCAGCAACGTGACTAGACGTGATCTGTCTTCTGTTGTTTCTAGTCGTTGGTGTTCTGCTTGCATTGCTTCTTGTCCTTCTCATTCTACGAGCTTTCCGCTTTTCCACCTCCGTTACACGATATGCGTGCGTAGCATCAGTTGTACCATGAATGTCGGGTGTTTAGTCGGTGTCCTCGGCCCCCTTTCACCCCCTGATTCCATCCTCTTCGCATTTCGAGCCTTCCGGGCATGGTCGTTCTCACTGGCTCATTGCCTCGCTGGTCATCCTCTTATGGCTGAGACTACTAATTATACTATCGCCATTTAAATGGCCGAGCGCGCGACGCGGAAGAAGCTAGACGAACTTGCTACTGCGTTTAGCTGCACGCGCGTTAGCTGCGTGTTTGCCAACCGGAGCGCAGTTCTAGCGGTCCGGGTGGCGAAAATCCTCCTGGTAGTTTAGCTGCGGCTCTGCCCTGAGCCGCTAAGTATATGGCTATAAAGCTGGCACGTTTGCCGGTTCAGGAAACGCAGGTGAAACATACTCTTTGTACACCTAGCATTTCGTGCGTTTTGGGTTCTCAAAGCTATGCGGATGGAGTTATAGGATTGAAAGAAGCGAATAACATCTAGTTAAGGTAACACAAACTATCAGTTTACAAAAATTGTATTTTAGTACAATGCATTTAATTACAATAATAAACGTGCTCAACGTAACCGCTAGTGCTATTTATTCAGTTTTGTGATATGCCTGCTAGAATTAAACGCAATCTTTTACATACAGAGTTCCAGATCTTCATTCACTTTTTCGCGGACTTTTTCAGTCTACCGAATCATATTATCCAATAAATGTAATGATACTCGCGGAATACTCTGAACAGCATGTGACGTCTTAGTGTCAAGAACCATCTCATCTGTAAACAATAGTTCATGCTCTCCAGCGTTTTCGCTCGCCTGACTTTTGTTCTCGAATATCGGGTTTTAAAGACCCACTTGTCGAGGTACATTTTTAGCTCAGGACTCCTACTTAAATGCATTCGTTTATTATTTTCTTATTCCTCTACTTTTTCTATTTTCTCATAATGTTACAATTCAACTGTACAACTTTATAAATATTCAATACACGTTCGACCCAATAGTACGAGTTTAAAAAAGCTTTTGCTGTCAGTATAGGCAAACATATGTGACTACGTGCAATGAGTGTTTTTGCCTTGCAACAAATAAAAGTAAAACCGGCATAATAGCTGGCGATGCAGATTAAAAGAGAGGAAAGAAGGTAATCAAACTGGAAAATCGAAAATGCTGGAATAGTTCAACAGATTTAGTCTAATTCGAAATATCGCTATTCTCGAGATATTAAATAAAACGTTGGTAAGCCAAACTCTCATGGATATAGCCAATACATTAAAACTCGTTTAGATCTGAAAATGAACTAATTAGATTAGCTCATGGAATATTGAGCGATGATCCGGATAATCATTTAATTCTCCATAACTATGTTAAATTTAAAGTAAGAGGGTATAGGCATTTTTATAAGAACTACGTAGTCTGACGAGGCCTGATTCAAATTCTGGGGTGTTGTAAACCACCATGACTGAGTCTTTTATTCAACAAAAAATCCCTATATGATGTAAAGAAACGAATGTCACACAGTGCGAAAGTATCTATTCCTTATCCCACTTATATATCAACTATGATCACTTCGTTCAGTAAAAGGCTTGCTTTGCGCCCCATTGTATGTTCACATCTTTTTATATGATTGTCACAGCGAAGACTTAAAAGACCCGCTGATATGAAGCTGCGAAAGGCGGTATGGTGGATTGTGGGAAAGTAGGAACATTCTTCCTTCAGTTGGTTTGTATGATATATGTCCGAGAGGTCCTTCCACGAGAGTGCTTCCTCTTTAAGCGAAAAATATTAGCGCCCTAAAGTACAGATAAACCCGCCACCGAATCCTGAATTGTACAAACTTTGCCTTTGAGTTGCATTTCGTGATCTAAATGTTTTTATATGCTGTAAATCCAGTCAGTGAAATTAAGTCACGCATAGAATTCATGTTGAAGCGATGAACTTGCCTTAGCTTTATAGGTCTGTTAATCATTAACGCGTAATTAGAGCAACTCGTATATTCAGGTTCCGCGGAAGTTAAACTCTGTTAGCATAGCTTCTTACATTAACCCTATTGGTTTTACACCACTGTAATAAAATTATAATAAAACACACACTATAATAAAATCTTCATTTTTTACTTATCCAGTTATACACTAAAATGATCACACAAGTTTCAGTTGAGCTAATGATCTCATATTCTACGTTCGTATTATGTTTTTCATAGCACAATAGAAATAGACAATGCTTTCCCTACACAACATTCTTGATAATGAAGGATGTGAATATTTCCGAGCATATCACACCGACAGACGCCGAATCACGAGCGCCAACGGCTTCAATCGTTAAACTGAAGAACATTCGAGCCGAGGAATCAACGAATATTCCCTGCATGAAAACTGCATCATCAAGGTCAACAATAAACCACACGGGAACCGCACCACGGTGGTTAGCACGTGGTCGCAATAGTTCTCGAGCCTTTCTCGCCTCTGTCTTTTAATGCCAGGCTGCTACTAGTCTCATCCAACCAATCGAGTTATTCGTGTGTTAAAGCCGCCAATATATACTTGCACTAATTGCAGTATACAGTAGTGACTTTTTATTTGCTGCAGAGGCTTTACTTTAGAACAAAACATCCCCCACCGTTAAGGCACTACCCCGCCACAATTAAAAAAAAGCCAAACACAGCTTGTGCAACTAACGGTAAACGGTGCAATAATGGTACAAAATTATTTCACTTAAAGGGGCCACCTGCATAACGGATTCGCCTAGCATGGTAATGCTGATTTCGCACAAATCTCTAGTTAAGACTCTCTAATTGGCAGCTAGCTTTAAAACAATACTCGTTCTGGTGTTTGCAGACCAATAGGTGTTTCACAGTTTAACCAAGAATTTGATGAGCTTCAACGCTTTGAAGCACCTAACGCAGTTTTCCCAATCAGTATTTCGCCTAAACCTACTGGATCCGTTTTTTACAGATTCTAGACTTAATAGACTCCTGTTCATATATACGTAAAACCTTCAAGACGGATTAATTCAGGTTTGAAAAATTTGGATCCCTAGTTCGCAGCAAAAAATCGCTTAATCCAATGCTGTCCTCACAAACTTAACCCGGTTTGAATGTATATATTTGGCTGCATAAACTACCACTTGTAAATTTGCGCGCTACGGCGATACTCTGCAATTTGGCGAGATCCGGCTGACTGGTTATATCAAGTTGTAGAAGTACGGCGGCCGTACATGTCTTGCTAAATAGCTTTGTGTACTCAGGGCACCCGCTATTTTGTGCAATTATCAAGACGCGACTGAGGGCCAAGCTAAGTTAGGAGTGACAATTCAAATAATCACTATGGAAGTTGAGCGAGTCTTCGTTGTCGGTGGAATAGGCGTGCGACTGAATCGTGGGTTCAAATCGAATACGCTAGGTAGTGGTCGACAGTGCCGGACGCATACGAATTTTCGAGAGGCGTGTTCACTCTCGCATCTAGTGGGCGGTCGCAAGGTTCCGGGGTGGAATCCGTGCTATTAGACGGTTGCGCCTCGTTAGAGCGCACCCTCAGTTTGAAACCCTACCAGCCTCCCGCCCTCCACCCGGTTTCTATGGCTAGTTAGCAAAACCTGCAAAGCTATAGACGTTCGAGTACGACGATGTGTATGGATGACTCGGTCTAGGTTCCTAGTAAAATGTTACTCGGTTCGTTCTCGTGTTACGTTATGACGTTCGGGTGGTTCATTAGGCATCGTTATTAGAAGGCTACGATGGCGCCTGAGAAACTTAACCGCACTCTCAGATTTAGCGGAATGTTTAATACAAGTAAAAAGTGATTGCGGCATACCGCCAAATGGTTTTTGTTAGAATCGTTGAAGTATAGTATACCAAGCGTCCAAACTGATGAGTCTCACAGATGTGTGTGCATGTGCGACTTGAAACACAAAAGATATAAAAAGGACAAAACAGGCTATAATTAACGTTTCACCTTCTCGCCAAGACCAGTTTGACACCGCGAACGACCTAGTACAGTTTGCCGCCGTGAGCGAGACGTTTAGAATAGCAACCCGTAAATCTGCCGTGAGATAAGCGCACTGATGATTATATCATATGCCATAGAAATAATGTAGACAAGATGCCCAATTCTGCATCAGGTCTCGGTCCAAGAGCAGTTGCGGAGCACGAGCCGGATCCGGGACCCTAATAGAAACGTATATAAAACCACGAGGTGTACGGCCAAAATAAAATCGAGCGGCACTTGTCTTGCGTTATCCTTTTTCGGATGTAAATCGTTGTATAAAATGTGAAACACCCCTCTAGCACTGATCGTTGGAAAATCATGTTAGCACGCACTTTTAAATGATCAACGATATTTTCAGATTTATGAAACAAGTCGTAACAAAGTAAAAGTACTATTACACACTTACCCGAGTAGTTGCTCATTTCGAACGTCCTGATTTTGGTTGATCTAGTACAACTCATTCTGGAGTCATTGATCTAGAATAACATTATTGGCAGTGATGGCTAAATGCTCCAAGTCCAGCCTAACCCAACTTTCTTTCACCTGGATGGCACCCATTGAATTCAACACACCTTTTACTAAGTCGAATGGCGGGATTAATACGCATATCACACGTTGTTCTAATGTTAAGTACTAATGCAATTAATATTATTGATTTAGTTATCACAACATCAGTACTGTGACTAAATTATACAGGTAAATATTTCGGGCAAAATGACAACTATAGAATACTTTAGATACAGCAAACTAATTTTGGCAAAACTAGGCCCAAATGCACATGTCTACCACGGGCACAGAATAACCTACTCTCTACAACGTGACGGCTCGGCGACTCTGTGCACATATGATCAGTTTAGGCTTTCCACAAGGCACGAACGGTCGGACAAAGATTGTGGCTACGAATCTGTGACTACGAATCTACGAACTCGCCTCAATACGGCCCTCAGCATGGTAAAGTGCGTAGTTTCAAATACATAGTTTCAAAAACAGACTCAGACCTCAGAACAATATCGACATCTAAGACCAGCTAGACTGTTATAGGCTATGATATAAAATTGAATGTTCTCAGCTGGAAGACAACAGAGCTGTCGCGCTACAGAAAGCTTTAGTCGACCCTATTACATCAACAATATGCCTTTCGAAGATTGAATCAGTGGTGACAATAACAGCTAAACACCCTATCATTTAGGATTTGGGGTTTGCTAGAGTAGTTTCTGAGGCCGTTGTCTTCATACGTCATTGTAGCCTTGTAGCCATTATAGCCATTGACACTTTGGGAGACAGATTACTACTTGACATACTACTTGCTCATACTACTTGACAACTTAATTGACTTCGCGGTGCAACAACTCTGTCCTCGACATGTATTGAACATGCTATTCAGCTTGTTTCTAAACTTTTTGTTGTGGATACTTGCGTATCCGCGAGATAGTTTCGATGTTTGCTAAGGGGTACATAAATAAGTGCGCATTGCAAAGCGAAGTTTAGTGAGAAAACGATTCTGGGATGCTGTAATGAATGCATTAGAAATATCAAAAGATGCCCAATCCAATAACTGAAGGTTACTTTTGACTGGTACCCAGTTTTGTGTTATACCAATTAACTGGATAAAAATGGATTTGTCCCGGTATTGAGGAACGTCCAGTAGGTCTTTGGGCGAAAGATGTGAGATATGTGAACGAGAGTTCTATAAATGGTAGAGAGAATGCCGTCAGCAACGAAGCGCTTTTTGGAAAAAAAGTTTAATTTCATTTAACAGGTTGAATGAAAAAATCCACTGGAGAACAGTTGGGGAGAGAGTGTAAAAGCATCCAGAGACACAGACAAGCTGCCTTAAGACAGGTACACCGGCAGCTAAATTTCTAAAGGTCTCAGTATTCTCGTAGGTGTTCGTCACCAAGTGATCATGACCCCTGATCCAAGCAAATGTCTCAAAGTCTTCCGTTTAAGGCTCTTCGAGCCTACTGAGCCTTTAACTTACCAATATAATTTTGAAGACGTTTGTATCTGGGGTTTACACTGGTACACAGATCCTGATATTTGCTGAGTAGTAATATTAAACTGGTGATAAATCACTCAGTTAAACGAAAACACTTAATGAATGTAGACCAGAGGGCCGTGAGTGCGTTGGCTTCCATTGCTTCGTAATTCCTCTCCCACGAAATTTTACCCACCAGGTATTAATATAGGAGCCTATAAGAACATTTGGACCACCGTGTATATATATATGTTGTATATATATATATATATATATATATATATATATATAT
>MNPL01003514.1:0-11853 GCA_002081605.1 Tropilaelaps mercedesae | reverse complement strand
CACACAAACACGCCCACACGCACACAAACACGCCCACACGCACACAAACACGCCCACACGCACACAGACACGCCCACACGCACACAGACACGCCCACACGCACACAGACACGCCCACACGCACACAGGCACGCCCACGGACACGCCCACGGACACGCACACATACATGCGTACACGCACACAGACACGCGTACACGCACACAGACACGCCCACACACACAAACACGCCCACACACACAAACACGCCCACACAGACACACGCACGCACACACAATTTTCGCCATGACGGCCCAACCATCGTTTATTTCGCGTAGATACGAAACTCACCTGACGCAGGCCTCGGTAATTCTGTCGGCGTGGCCCCGTTGCGCCATTCTTGCGAAGATCTGTCGAGCTACGTGTTCAGGCACCCCATTCCAGGACTCCACGTGCTCACAGCGCGCGGAAACGAACTCTACACAGAGCGCTTCTAGTGACGGGGGGGCAGATTGAGAGACGGCCACCCGCACGTGATTCGATTCAAACGTGTCGCGTCGCCAGTTTGCCCCCTGTGCGGTGCAGGCCGATGGAGTTGGCCCGTTACCGTCACAGCGGTGACGACCTGGGAGAGACTCGATACCTTCGAGCCGCGGAATCTGGAAAGAATCGATAGACAGACGGCGACAAAGTAAAAACATGGATTTTGTCGAAAAGGACGCAATTCGGCGATTGTATACGCGCACATGTTTAGACGGGAAGATATAGGTCGCCTTCTAGTCGAAAAACTGAATCTCTTCCTCACTCAATGGCGATCGTATGACGTCACGTTCGCGTCGAGCGTGAAGTCTACACAAATCGCGCGTAGTTCTCTTCCACCCAATTCGTAAGCCCGCGTCCGACATAGGCGACTCGCTATCGGCATAAACCCTCGCACCTAATCTCGTTCACAAAGTCCAGCTATCGAACCGCAATAAGAGCAGCTGTTGGCCATGTTTAACAGGGGACAAATGTGCTACTACAGACGAACTACGACGCACTTCTGCCAATCTGAAATCGGACCTATTGAATTCCCGAGTTAACACAAAAGCCGACGACACAGAGCGGACGAATATTCACTAATGTCTATGCAGTGGCGTACACAGGGAATGTGAGAGGTTGCATTATTAATAGAACACGCAAAGTTGCGCGGGAGGGGGACACGCGGTGGTAGCGGCGTGATGGGGGCAAACATACCGGCTAACAGAAAACCGGCCGACCCCGTCACAGTGTACCTGTCCGATGCGCCATTTCGTCTGTACCTGTTTCGTCGGACCGCCCCATTGCCGATGAATCAGCCACGACGAGTCAGAGAAAGAATCGACGCAAGCGAACGGAATAACCACGTATCCCGGCTCATCAATACGAGATGGGAAAGGCAGGTAATCGAAAGCCAATCCGCCCCCGTCTTGCAAAAGCACCGCGCCCTCCGCCCCCGCCTACGCGCCGCCCAAACCGTTCTATTTCGGAGGTCTACCTCTTCGTCATGTTGCTGGCGCTTCCTGTCGGTCTGCGCACTCTCATTAGGCCGACGACCAGGTCGTTGGCCTGCTGGACGTTTTGCGTTATTGTTCGCTAGCCCTGCCCAGGGAAAATTAGGACAGGAAGAGCCGAAATAGCTAAAACCTGCAATTATCTCCCTGACTGGCCGGTTCGCCCTCTCCCGGCCAGCGCGAGCAGCAACTGTGTCGATCGCAGCATTCTAGCAATGCCCCTTCGCTCCGGCTGGACGATCGGAGTGCTTTTCCACTCTGACGGATGGACAGCCGCAGCAACCAACCGCCTGGCCTAATTGTCGCACGGGGTGTCTGCATAGAGGTTGAGAAAAGACCGGGGAACCACCCGGATGGGGCCACTGGACGGAGTAGCTCGCCTATCTGGAAGGCCGCCGGTGGGCCTGCGTGTTCCGCGGAAGATAACAATGGAGCCTAGAAACGGTTTCATTTTCGGCCAGGAGAAATCGGTAGCTTCTGCTGTACATATTCGGGCTGTGGCCTCGACGGTGTGGAGGTTAAGCCTTGAATACACCCTTTGCTCCTGGCGTTTATATTTAGGCCGTATGGAAAGCTACGGCCGTATGGACGCCGTGTACACCCAATGACGCGTAATCGCATGGTTGGCCTCGTCTTGTCTTCTAGATGGTCAGAAGGCTTTGTTGTCGCACGAACAGGTGCACACCGATCACTACGTTCATGGACGTGCTCGTTTGTCAAGCCTGCGCCCGAGAACGATCCGACGGAGAACAACTACACTGACCTATTGTATGGCCTGACACGAAGAGTTGTCTTCGCCTTCATAGTGAGTCGTTGAGTGGTAGCTTCGTGAGGTGCATCGTCAAATCAAGACCGAAATTCACGCACTCTTACGAAGCGCTTTAAGAGCCGTTTCGTTCATATCTATACGAGTCGAATATTCTGCCGAAGCAGAAAATCTACGTGAACGTCAAATGCCAACTCGCTGAAAGAAGGTCCGCCATATGAGCCGATCTCAGCCGACATCTATAGGATCCACCTCCCCCTGGTTGTAATCTTTACTTAGTACTCTCGCACTAGCACAGAAGGGCCCTGAAGGTGCTGACGAACGTACTTCATCTGCCAACAGCAGAACCGTTTCACCGGCCCGGGCGACGGCGGGGGGTAACGATTATATACGAGGTACTTATCGAGATTACGTTTTCCTTTTCCCGGTCCGCGAGTCGCCAAATAACTCGTAAACATGCCCCTCAGTATGCAATCCGAGCCGGAAAAAGGATAGCGACCCGTGTGGGACTTGTGGTCGACGCTCGCGGCGCTGCGTCGTCACAGAATACGCCGTACCGGACAATGCGTGACGTTCGTCAGCGCAGCGACGTGCCAGCATATTGGATTACACGGACGAGGGTATGGCTGTACTAACACATGTCACATGTGAACAACGTCGTTGGAGTGTAGTTTTACATTCAGGGTAAATACGAGAGAAGAATAGCGTGACAGTGATGATTGCGTGATCGATAAGTAAATACGTAAAAAAAAAGGCTGAATTCAAGGTATTCAGCTGAATATTTCCATAATCGATATCGGCGATAAGCAAAGGTGAACTTTGTAGCGTTAGTGGAATATATTATTCTCGATTGATACGAGTTGCAGACGAATGTATGACCGCGAAAGCTGTTAATAGGGTTCCGTCGTCCATCGTTGGGCTCATTCTCGCGATACTTTGGACCACGGCAGACGTCTGAAGACTTTTATTCACTTATTCACTTAGGACCTATTAAAATAATGGCTTTCAACATAGCGGCAGAGTAGCCTTCCACATAACCAAAACCGGGCTATATATAGCTATCCGATGAAATCCTCGCGTGGTGAGGCACGTTTAGTAGGGAGGTCCGCGACCCCAGCAGTTTGCATACACTCAGCGGGGTACTGAACGTCGAATATGACGGTAAGACATATTCGAGATAAACTCAGCTGGGTGTTGATTTATGTTTGTTTTATGCTTGCTTTATTTTTAGGGCTGATCACCAGCCAACGTGCAGCGTCCTTGGTACCACTTTTCGTACGGGGGACCGCCCCATATAAATACAAATGTGCAACCACGGAGATCGAACCCACGCACCTCCGCGTCTCCTTCAGTCAAGCGAACGCAGGTCCACTGACCTGTCGACTTCGATTCTGTCGTTCTAGAACGGCTCGTTCCTTTTAGATGGCTTGTTCCGTTAGACTCATACTGACAACGGCAGGGCCACAAAGAACTACTCGTTCTAGATTCTCATGTACAGATGGAAGCGTCACATCTAGCTAGCTAACTATCTAGGAGAGTTAGTTAAAGCTTTACAAACATTGGCTGCGTTCCCATGCTCCGCGTATCGAAGAAAAGCCTTGCCACATCTACCGTGAAGACCCAACACGAAATGTGCATTTTACCAAGCTCAGCCGCTCAAAATGGCAAAGGCGAAGTGGCAAGGACTCACTGGTATTACGTTTCGGACTCACAGAGGTTCTGCTCCGTTTACGAGCAGATGCGAAGTCTAAAGTCAACGACCATTTGTTCGTAACGACAACAAACCGACGTCGACAACAACAGCAACAACGACGGGCGCATCGCTACAGCTGTCGTCCGAGTCTCGACACGAACGAGTGTGTGGTAGATATAAATTCCGTGGCGTTCCGATTGTCGCTTTTAGTCGGTGATGACGTGAAGCTATATAACTATGTAAAGAGTAACCGCGCCGGTGGACACTGAGTCCTAATTACGACATCCGCTGGCACGCAACCCTTTCCCTGGACCTGCGCCCCGCTGCTACAAGACGGACGAACCTCGTTAAGAAACCATGAAACAATTTCCCTTTTTGTTTGTTTTCACTGATGCCGCGCATGGAATCATTGGCGAAACTCCAGGACCTCGCAATTATGATACCGATTACGAGGTCCTGGAAGAACGCCTTGCGCTAAACGTAGGACGTGCGCTGCACGTCCAAGAAGACGTGTCTTTACGCAGCTTCGATTAGGTCACAGAAAGAATATCGAATCGCTTGGCTGTTATAGAAAATGCATTAAATGAGATGCCATCGAACACTTCCCACCGGACCCTATGACAGACGGAAGTGTTCCCTATCTCGTTTCTGAGCATTGGCCGTTGTGCGTGCAGTTGAGCTACTCCGTCATCGCTCGAGTGTGCAGATGGCCGGCGATCTTCGGCAATGGAAAATGTCACGGGAGATGCTTCCCATTAAGGGTGACCTTCGGGAAACTGATGAGCTCCGTATGTACGTCATCCGGTTATCGCTTGAGATGAAACATAAAAGATAGCCTAATGTGACACACCAAACAGGACCAGAGGAGAAACTAACCAGATTGGATAGAACAGAGTAGGTCTTTAGCGCTAATGAACGTGAACGATATTTTCGACCGTGTTGATAGAGGATGCCATCGGCCTGCAAGCACAAACTTCGCAGATCTTCGATAGCGGGTCCTTACGGAACTAGAGCATTTAGAAGTCAATGTAAGCGTCTACATAACGGCCGACATCCCTAAACTTTCCTAGAGGGTCAGAAAAGGACTACCTGAAAATTGGCCTTAGCGATATGATAGCAAAAATTGTTAAACGCCTGTCTATCGTACGCGAAGCCCGCTGAATGGCATTCGTTTTGAAAGAGAAATAATCAGATATGCTGGCAACATCGCCTGCCCCAGTTTTGATTCGCAAAACAAAACTTCGACACATTTTTGTTTCCCTATAATAACGAACTCATTTGTGACAAGCCTAAGATTCACATTATCTGCTGCCAGCCATTCGGATATAGAATCGCGTTCAAAATACATTTACTCAACGTGGTTGAAGGACGTTGATGAGTGCGTTGAGAGGTATCTTTTTTTTTTATCAGCATGCTTACACAAAAGAAGGGACATGATAATGGGCTAACTCGAAGTGCATGAAAATAGGTGGACCTCGAACAACGCCCTGGAAGGCGGCGAAAGATCTTTCCGACACATCCTATCAACCGACGTAGTTGTAAGGTTCTAGGGAGGCTTGATCAGTTCGTATCTGTGCCATTTGCGATAATGGGAGCTTTCGCCGTAAGCAATACGAACATTCAGCCAATGGCGGCATTTCGGAGCCGCCGATGTTAACCATACGCGGGAACGATGTCCACACTTCGGTGTTCTACTTCGTCCCGCAGCATCGATATTACTCAATCTATCAAGGCTGCAGTAAATGTTTTCATCAAGTTTTTCGCGACCTCATCACACGAAACGCATATATTACGAACTCCTGTTCGGTAGCTCGCTCGGTGTATTCCAAAGGCTATTTACTCGACTCATTGGGCCTTTGCTCCTGTTATTATTTCACCATTTCAGAATCATCAGTCCCCGCCAGATCAGCGGCAGGACAGGGGGGTCCGGCTTGCCCGCGCGGTATCACTATGCCCTGCGTTATAGATGTCGTTCGCCGGGTGGCGGGCGCTAATTCGATTACAAATTTAAATCCCCGTTGTGGCTCACCGTTTGACCAGGAAAAAATCGCCACTGTTTTCACAATGAGCCGTCTGTCGGTCGGCTGGTAAGCCCCCAGGGACGAGCCGCAAGGCCAAAGACTGGAAAAGCCGAGGGATTAGAAGACTAGTCCAGTTTTTCTCTCTAACTTCTCCTTCTGTCTCTCTCTTTTCACTTCGTTTGCTTCAGTTACAAAGAGCAGACCTATAGAGTTCGGCTTATTGGGGAGCAGTGGCCAGCAGAGAACGAGTGGATGGAAAATGGAGGTAAGTGAGCTTCGTCGCTGGCACAAGTTATGCTGGAGCGCCGACTTTACGCGACCAGATATACCGTCGTTGAAAGTGGCCCTTCCCACCCGTCTCCGTTGGTTTGCCTTCGGTAGAATGCTGGCTCGAGGAAAAGCCGTTTGCCCTTGGAGAGAGATCGGAAAACCTTCGAATGACCGCGACCACGCACGCGGGCCGGGAGTGCGGCGAAAGGTGGAACCTCCAATAGGTCTTAGGAACCTGGCTGGCAAGTTCAAGAAGGCTGTGTAGAAGTCTGCGACAAGACGGAGAAGATGTCAAATGCTGTGAAGCATCTCTCTCTTGCTTACCAAATAAGCCTGGAAGCGGATGCCCACCGGAATATGACCGCCCCCGTGCTGTAGCTGAGTGCGTGCTATTTATCACGCACTTTGCCATGCAAAATTCAAATAAGCAGGCAAGTTCATGTGCTGTCGTTTCCAGGTCATTCATTATGCTAAAAATGAAAGAATAAACCGACAAACGGTTCCATGAGGGCTGCACAAGCCAAAAAGACGAAGAAAAAACTGCTCGTACGATAACGAGCTTTTCACTGATAAGCGGCAATGCATTCGGGAGGAGGTGAGAAATTCTTAGTAAAATTTACACAAAAAGTTGGTCGAAATGTTAGGGTGCGCGAAACGATTCCTGCAGCAAATACGTCTATCATACGCGATAGTATGCCAGCATCTGCTAATCGGGGGCACATGCTAAAGCTGTCTTCAACGCACATCTAGCTAATCACGGCTGAGTGGTGGTGATTGGCAGTGAACAGTTTTCCACTGTCAGCTCACACGCGTTTGATGGCAGAGACCTGTACTGGCCATTATATATTGCAAGGACGATCTCAATATTCTCACCAGTCGTCTTGTGCACTACGCCGATCTGTGGTGCGCTGACGCTGAGTCCGTTCTGGCATCAGGGGCAAGCCGACACCCATCGTGAGGCTTCTCGACAACTGGATATTGCTGCCGTCGTTTCTGGCGAACGAAATGGAAATATTGTCGCCTATGATGGTCCTAGGACGAGGGCCTGCTTTCGTGACGATATCCATTCCCGACGTTGCGGCGCAAGGATAAGGCCAACGATAACGGATTGACTTGGGGTTCACTAGCCGATGTTTCCACATGAAGTGAAGAGGGCAGAGTTGATTTGACCGACGTCCAACTTCGCTCGAGTTCAGTGGCGAATGCGACCCATTGCAGATCGGAGATCTCTAGTTCAGGCGATGACGAACCTGACCCCACTGTGAATTCAAGTGACAATTTCGAATGTGAAACGAAGAGAAAAGGTTGTTTGTTCAGAAAAGCTTCGTATTGGATAGCCTTATTGACAATAAGGCTAAATGGCGTCTTTGCAGTTCCATGATTTTGTTTTAAATTTGAATAATCTTTCCAAGAAGGGTTGCGTCTAATTGGTGGTCAGTTATAGGGGCTGTAGTAATCCCGTCCGTCCAAACCAAGCAAATGCAGTCTGTTATTGTTTACGCTAAATCCTTACGCGGTACTAGCACATATAAGTAGCAAATATCACTAACGTGCTGAAACCCTTTGGTAACCACCTTTCCACCTTCAGGGGAGAACCATTGGGGCAACAGCACGGCCCATCACTGTGCAAATGATCTTCGTGCCATGAAAACCGTTTCTAATAGCTAATAGATAATAATAATAGATAATCGGAAAGTTTAAAAATAACCAAATTCGATCATATTTTAAAAACAACGTAAAATCTGCTTCATATTGGCTAGCATCGAAGGCGCTGCGAAAGCACGTGCAGAAGCTGAAGTAACCGATGTGACTAGTCTCTAGTACTCTATCGCCATGTTTACTTTTATAATTTACAACAATTAAAACATGTTTAAAAAACATACCTTACGACAGGACATCGTATTCCTATAACACGTTTGTCATTTTTACAAAAGTACTGCTTAAAATTATGCCGCATCGAAAACGCGTCTTTCTACGCCTAACCATAAATCGATTGGAATAGTTGACGAGACCTCATAGTGATAAACGGTGTTTACGACAGCTATACACAGGTCTCGTGAGGGGCGGCGTTTATTGAGTGTCGAAATATTATCATTGCTTATTCTCGCATGAACTACTCAGATCGACAGTCGCTGTAGCTGATAAACCGAGGGAAGGAAGTCTCTGAGGGTAAGCGGTTTAAAGTATGGTGATATTATAAAACTTGAATATAAACCAGTGGCATTACGATTTCCATATCAGCGCTTCCGTATCAGTAGTCGATGTCGCCTATCACACGGTGTCATAACCTCATCTTATCTATAACACAACACACGCGTACGTTAAAGCAAGGAAAAGGTTTAGCACATATACTAGTATGCCTACCAGACAAAAGAAATGCTAAAAAGCTACCAACCTCGGCTTCACCATCAGCACTCAACCTGTTCTCCAAACATTAAGCCACTTGCCCATCATCTACGAGTCCATAGCATCCCCAGCAGAACCTCACGTGACATTGTTAACATTCCTTCGTTGCTATGCCTTGTTAAATATACGAGGCGGACACCGACTGCGTTCAGTATCAACTACGACCCCAACAGACTGTTTCCTTTTCCACATAGACTCGTACCTCAGAATCCCCGAATGATTCTACACTCCTCAGAACACAGATACAGAGAACGAGAGAACATGTATCGCATCCTAAAGGCAAACGATAAAAAAAACCAAAGAAGAAGCGACACGCCATCTTACTACAGCGATTTACTCACACATATGCTTCGGTTTTGAGAATCAAATTGTGCCCGGCAGAGAGCCCATTCCCCGGTGTACGCCGGAGCGATTAGCCAGTTTCCGCATTGCCTACGGAAGCTCTCCTTCGGCCGTTATTCTATGTAGTCGACAGGTGATATCGGTTCGATGGTGCACTGGCGAAGCAAATAGATGAAGCTGTGTGATGAATACACGGATGGACATCGGAGGGTGCGTCCACTCTATTACGGAGCACGGCCTTTCATTGCCAATTACGCTTCCAATAGAGATCGTTAGCTGGCCGCGAACAGCCCCACGAAGGGGCGGCTCTGACCTCTCGAAGTCTTTTCGGCCTTCGTACTCCATCGCCCCCTCTCCCTTCTTCATCTTCTGATACCGTGTCCAGCTTAATGCGATCGAAATGTCCAACGCGTGCATGGGGCAACAATAGCGACACGTCGTTTGGTTAGCGGCAAGACAGAGTCGCCAGATGGAAAACAGCAGTGCACGACTTCCGTGTCAGTTACGGCACTTGGAACTCATCGGACCGTCCGCACACTGCGCAGATGCAACGCCCGCCTAGCGGCTATACTTGAGTTGTTAAGTTTTTTCCCACTCATATTTCGGAAACTGGCACTGAAGCGCAGGAGCTCTCGAAATCAAGGGAAAATAAGCGAAACGTAGAGAGGCAGAGAGAGAGAGAAAAGAGGAGAGGAGAGGATGGAGAAAAATCAAGACATAAGGGAGGTAGCGTCGTAACGTAAAAACATTATCCTTCCCTTGTACCTAAGCGTTCGTAGACCAGAGTACAAGCTGTTCGCCCACCCGGCCGCGACGTACCTCTATCAAGCAGCGGCCAGAGTAGCGAGTTTGGGAGAGGATGAAGGAAAGAGCGGCAAGAGCAAACGAGATACGAGCAGAATCAGATGATAGCGTAGGAGCATAACAAGTCCTTGAAAAGGCACACGCTAGAGTCGGCCCTTACGCCCGACGACCTCGAATCGGCGTTGTGCGCAGGCGTCTACGAGGCTGGGGTGGAGGCAAAATGGGGGCGAATCTCGGTTTGCACATGAGGGGCTGGAGGCTAGGGGTGTTAAAAAGGAATATAGAGTTCGTTTGACGCGAGCCAGACGTTGAGGCGTCGCCAAAGACGAGCAGAATTTAAATTACGACGTCGTCTTGTCCCTCTCCTCTCCACTTCGCGTGCGCGGATGTCCTTCTCTCATAGTTCGCAACGGATGTGCCGCCCCTGGGGCCGTCTCCCTTCTATTGGGACCCGGTCACCTCGCGGGCGTCCGTTTTGCTTTCCAACCACCTCACTCGCTCGCAAGGTGAGAGACTGCGTCGAGAACTCTCGGAGGGGAACTTCGAGCTTCGCTCGTCAGGGCTGAGCTCTTCTTCACCGGGGAAAAAAAATGCGAATCGTAAGGATTGATTACTCATATGATGTCTCGACCTCATCACAGGTTTGTTTCACACAAAACGTTTTGTCGCCTCAACGTGAAACATTAAATTGAAGAAAAGCATGCATAGACCTACTTGTCGCTTCAGTTTGTTGTTTTTTTAGTATCGGTGCGTCACTGGCGATGCATTGGCCTGAGATAAGCGTTATCGAGAAACAGTGTTGAACATTGCTTGACTACGTCCGCAGGAGAAACAGCCTTCATTGGAAAATACGGCTCCCCAGCAGAGCTGGAGTGCGTCCATGTTTCAACTCGTGTTACACCCCGTAGACGGCGACACCTGTAAGTAAACTCAGGGAGGCGCCCCTATACTGGAAATGTTTTTACAGTGTCGATCAAAACGCCCGAAGTCCTTAAACAAGACGTCATCATACAGGTTATATGGACAGCGCTGACGGATAGATCCTTTTTATGGGCCCGACGTTTCCAACATCAGCGGCGACTCGTCGAGCGCGTCACAGCCGGCTGCTGAGAGCTTGCAGTGCAAACAGGTTCCCAACGAGTTGTGATATTCAGATTATCGCGGTATTAACAGTGTTCGGCAAACTGTGTCTAAATTGAAAAATATCTACTTCGACATGGCCACAGCAATAGCGAAAAGCAAGGAAAGCGACGTAAACCTATGTGGCTGCTTGGTGTGGACAGGCGCTGGTTAATTGTTAAACCGGATTAAGAAATGGTAAGTACAAGAACCTTTGTGGAACGTTCTATGCCAATGCCATCTTGCATTCAACATAGCAGAACGTTTTGTAATGTATTTTATAGATATATAAAATATATTCTACAGTAGAAGGTATAGCTTTTTTAGCCGTAAATCGAGTAATACACGCGTGGTATACCTAAAAGTTATCGGCAGTGTTTACCATCATTTTCGATATCAGAGCCTCCGTTTTAATAAACAACTGCAAAGAGAATATATAGACGATAGACAGTTTTTACGTAGGTCTGGGCTGTTGTCGCAGGTGTTCTTATAAACGTATTTATTTATAGCTGACCGATATTTTTTACCGTGCGATCGTACTTGTGCAAAGTACGATTGTACGCTTCTGTTTAATATGGCATGGTTAAATAAAATCAACAGACCTTTTGATACAACCCTTAAGCTTAAGTCTATCGCCATTATATAACAGACACCAATAGGTGAAGCCAATTGAAATAGAATAAGCTCGCTACTAGAATCGAGCTATTATGAAACGTATAATGAAACCCAGTGTCTTGTGATAGAGCAGCCAACTCTTTTCAGCTATTTGTTCTATTTTCGATTTTTGTGAAATACCATTCATACAGGGGAAATAGCCGAACATAACCTGTGTAACGAACTAAAACAGACGTAGTGAAAGGATTCTTTAGTAGAGGTTAACATTGTCCGTTTTGTGAACCATATATATATATATATATATATATAT